>JAADYS010000898.1:0-20207 GCA_012931995.1 Fusarium albosuccineum | reverse complement strand
CTTAAATGGCATTTCCTTTATAGAAAAATAAGGCTCTTTTAACCCTCTTTGAGGTGCTCCTTTATGTGTAAAAATAGCTGCTAGTCACAGGATGTCATCGTACTCGCTGCCTGGGGATGTGTTGCAACGTCACGACTGATAACAAGTTCAATGTAAAGTAGCAGTCAAGTAGAGGGGGTCTTTGGGCTAAGAAGAAAGCAATATATGGTCATTGTGATGGATGCGCTTCTAATATCAGCCGTTAAGTGTGAGCGTGACCCCTCCATGAGCGATGTTTCAGCTCTGAAGTCGTGAGGCTGAAAGGGAGGTTGAAATGGCTTTGACTAGTAGGTCAGCTGATTGGGTGCGCCAATAAGGGTCCTTGATTAGCTGCACGCAAGATATTAGGATTTAGTCGAGCGAATTTTTAGCCAAACCAGGCTTGAACATTGAAATTCTATGCTAAGAAGAGGATCGTGACGTACAGTTTTAGAAGTAGTGACCAGAAGCCGAGCCACTCAGGTAAAACTATTATTGACAGGCAACACTCAGCTCCGGAAATCTATCTTAGTATTGTTCCAGAAAGTACAAGCTTGTACTCGTTCGTCATCCGCCTGAGGTATCACACTCCTTGTATAGCAACAAAAGGCCTGTTATGCTGCCTTCCCAGCCCACTCCTGCACTTCTCCAATAACAGGGTTAAGCAGTTCTGGCAGGACAACTGCCGCATCCCCAACAAACACCCAATCCCGGTCTTGTCGTACATCCTTGGCGTCATCAGAGTTGGTGTTGATAACGGCGATCCTCGCACCCTTCTTTCGGGCCATGTCAGCGTACCCGGCGGCCGGCCAGACCCTGCTAGAGGTTCCTATGGTGAGGCAAAGATCAATCGGTTCGGGGTCTTCGAACAGCGCCTCAACTTCGTTCACGATGTCGACGGGCAAGCCCTCACCGAACCAGACGACCCTGGGCCGGAGGATACTATTCTTGCACTTGGGACACTGTGGCAGGTCCTCTTTCGTTAGTCCCGATGACAACGGGACCTGGGCAACCGGGATGGTTGTTGGCTGGTCTGGAGGCTTGAGAGCGGCTAGGTCCTGCGTGGTCGGGGGAGCGCCTTGGTACTTGTCCCCAAGTATCTGTGCGTTCTTCCGAGCAATACCGGCGAGCAGAAGCGGGCTCGCCCGAGGCATCTTGTCGGCGTCGATAGCCCCCATAGTCTCTCGTTCGTCCTTGGTGGGGTCGAGAGCGGGCGTCAGAGACTCCTTGAAGTTGTCGCGCTCCATGTACCCACAACCGACTGTGTCTACGCATGACACGGTAAATAGGTTGCCGTGGAGTTCCTTCATCTGGCCAGGCGGATGACCAGCACGAGGGCTCAGGTTATCAACATTCTGCGTCAGGGCGACAAAGCCTGGTACTCGGCGGGCGAGCTCGGCCAGGGCATAATGAGCTGGGTTTGGCTTGGCGCGAAGTGCCTCTTGTCGACGATAGGTGTAGAATTGCCAGACGAGGCCCGGATCATGGCGGAAGCCTGCGGGCGAGGCAACCTGCATCACGTCTTGGTTCTTCCATAGCCCGTTGGTTCCTCTGAAGGTGGCCAGCCCCGAGGATGCTGAGAGACCTGCGCCGATAACCGCAATAATACGCTTTGACCGTTTGAGGGTGTCGTTGAAGTCGGCGACCGCCGCTTGGTCCAAGCCGGATGAGTTACTTGTGAAAGTGGCCATCGAAACTTCTAACAATGCCTCGCGTGTTTGGTCTATTTTTTCAGGACCTATTGTAGATATCTAGGGCTGCTGGCTATGTAGAGAAGATATTATTTAAGTACAAAAGCATATGTTAATATGCTGCCTAGAAACCTAGGCAACAGGCAGCCAGTCTTGCCTAATGTTTGCTTACAACAGCGGTCGGGCGATGGCGGCCATCTTGAAATGGCGGCCATCTTAGATTGAGCGGGTCAAGATTTAAATGTAACGAACATAAAGCAGTTGAGATTTATGGCAGCAGTCCGAAGGAGAAGGGGTACAGCAGCATTTTTGCCATGCCAGGAAGAGGAGAACTGGCCTCTCTGTAGGTAAGATTTTCATTGCTTCGGCAGGTGGAAACCTATTAGGTTTGCATGTATGTAGTATTTGGTTTATTGAGATGCTGAGTGTGTCAAAAACTATGTTCTTTGGTGTTGTGGCTGGCCGGCTTGCCTCTTGGCAAGAGAGTACACATAGAACAGTGGAACGATCAGGCGGGTTTATCTCAGGCCAGGTTAGAACCACAGGGAAAGTTGCAGGATTTAGTGAAAATTTTAATGCTGTAAAATTGACTGACTCATGAAGTGTTAATGCTAGGAAGATCGAAAATCTCGTGTCTGAGACTTTGGGCGAGAAGGTAAACTGGACGACCATAAGCTGGATCGGCAGCCAGGGCGGCAATATTGACAAGACGATGCCAAATAAGGGTTTCCTAAGTGATTGGAATGCGAATAGTCATCCAGTGTGTCTTTTCTAGACAAGAGTGAAGGCCCGGATCTGGTTTTCTTTCTCAGGGATCACGGTTCAAAATCGGGACATCAGACCCTGGAGAACTCAAGCAACCGTATTTTCTGACCACGGCCAAGGTGCCCATCCCAGATTACTCAGCCGAAGTGACAGATAGTTAGTTTAGTGGTACGCTTGCATTGGCGACTGCAATGAATGATTACCATCTTACTAGTAGTCTGAGGATCTAACGAACAAGAATAACGGACAGCAAAGCAACCGGTAAAGATATAGAATCAACAATGAGGCAGCAGAGAGAAAGTTCATTTATCCAAGACCTCAAAATTTCCAAGAACGGAGCAGCTGAAGATCCTATTATCCCCACTGGATGGGTCCTCGAAGGCTGAGAATCCCTACCAAGAACCAACAGACTAATGGGAGGGCCATAACATAAATTTAGGGGACCATCGCTACGTTACAGGATCCCTGTTGGTATGGTTAATATGGGGATGGAATGCCACATCTAGAAATCACCGACTTCACCGACTTCACGACCAACACTCTTGAGGGCAGGATTGTCGCCAATTCTCAGTACAGTACACAAACACTGCCCCATCCCATTTCATTTAGAAACACTTTCTATATTGTTTCCGTCCCTTCAAGGCCAAGGCTTTCACTTTACAAAACAACACAATTTCGTTCAGAAACATAATCTCGGCCGAAATGGATGCACAAGCCGCCCCTGTTCCAGACCTCTGGCTATATGCTAGGAATATCGCTCATTTTATGGTATGTATCAGAGTCTTATCAGGGAAATACATACTTATGATCAGTGCAGATTTCATATCCTTACTTCTACCTCTTCCCAGTGCTCACAATCGCCCGTCATTCAGTCCCTGCAAACTCTGCCGGGTCCGAGAAGTTCTTGGCCTCCAGCGACTCACCCAGCTTTTTTACTGCATTCATTTTCCCTCTCGAGCCGTTCTGTGTGTGGGCCGCCGAGCAAATATTCCGAGGATTCGTTACCACCATTCTCGATCTATACCTAGGATATTCCGCCAAAACCATCATTACCATTATCCTCTGCGCCCCATTGAAACTCCTGCGCACGTGGTCAATCGTGCGAGGCAATCGCTCTTCTCTGCAAACGCTGATCGATTCTGCTCGCTCCATCAGACTCGCTTCCTGGTGTTACTATGTCGGCACATTGCTGGCGTGCGAGGTAGTCAAAATCTTGGTTACCTCGCCTGCTGTTCTACCCTTCAGTCGGACTGCCCAAGACCTGGGAATCATCCCGCAACAAGCCGATGGAGCGACCTCCGACACAGGCTCAACGTGGATCTTGGCTTCAATCGCTGGGCTTCTTGGCTCTGCTGGGATAACCGTTCTGCTGGAGTGGTTTCCAGCTACCGTAGTCTCTGTACGAGCTGCTCTTTCACTGCTAGACCCAGGGTATGGTGGTGGGAATGGATTATGGAATGATATTCAGGTGTCATTGAGGTCTATAACGCCGTCACTATGTGGAAAGTTGGCGCTGTATCATTTTCTCGTGATGATTGTTACAGTTGGCACGAAAGTCTCTTTACTTGTTACCAAAGGGGTGTTTAATTTTATCTCGCAGCTTAGCAGCTAGTTATCGATCTTTAAGGTTCTCAGAGAGGCCATGTAGAATGACAAGCGTATGGGTTGTTCATATTTGGCAATTTCGTCGAGTGATTCGCTGAGCTACACTGTAGGCTAAAAGCGAACACCCTTATTCTGACAGGAAATTAGTCGAAGGAGCTTGTACTTGAGTGAGCCTGATCGGCATACATCAACGTCATGTGGTTTGACAGCAAGACTTGTCAGAATCCTCCCGGTTTGTGGCCTTCTGATTCACGGAAAAACTTTACGGGCATAACCCGGACTTCAGCTCGGTTGGCGCTCGTCCGACTGTCCGAACATTCCTACAATCCTTGGAGGATCAGGCATCTTCATCTTGATTTATTTATATTGAAAAATATTTCTTCCCTCTCTAGATAAAGAAACAATGGCTACTGATAAATCAGCAGTGACCTTTGTGAACCCCGTCATTCGGGGATTCAACCCTGACCCCACCGTCTGCGTAGTCCCAGCTACAACCTCTACGCCTACAACATTCTTCCTCAGCACCTCGACCTTTGAGTTGTTTCCAGGATGCGCCATTTATGTTTCGACCAACTTGGTGGACTGGAAGCTCATTGGACATGCTCTCACGCGGCGCAGTCAGATGGAGATGCGCACTGTTGAGCCTGGTGCGGGGAGTTGGGCTAGCACGCCGAGATATCGACCTCAAGAGAAGAGGTGGTATCTTGCCAATGGCGTCTTTCAGAGATATCGACCTACTTCAGATGTAAGATATTCTACTCCATGTAGACTTGGGCGGGAGATTGACCAGGATTTCAAGGAACGCATATTCCCCCGCGGCTTTTACGTCTGGACTGACAACATCTGGGATGAAAACGCCTGGTCTGACCCGGTTTACTTTGACAATCCCGGATTTGACCAAGATGTAAGCAGGGGAAAATTCCACTACAGATATCTTAGAGCTCACATGTTGCCAGTTATTCTGGGATGACGATGGAAAAGTTTATCTCTCTACCACGATGCGCTTAGCTTGGAGATCACGCGACTCCAAAGTGAAGGACTTTGCCATTCACATTTCGGAGATTGATATAACCACTGGGAGAACACTAACAGCTCCCCGCGTCATCCGAGAGTCGCCATATGGCCTTGCAGAAGGTTCTCACATCATCAAGCGCGATGATTATTACTACCTCTTTACTGCTGAAGGAGGCACAGAGGCGGGCCACCAGGAGTGGGTTCTTCGCAGTCGAGATGGCCCTTATGGTCCTTGGGAAGGACAAGGGAAGCCGCTTTGGTATAACGGGCCAGACGAGGAGGTTCAGAGAACGGGACATGCTGACATATTTGAGGATGGGAATGGGGACTGGTGGGGGATGTTTCTAGGAGTGCGACCAGTTCAGTATCAGGGGGCTTACCTCGAACCGCAGATGGGTATGGGTCGTTCCATCATGAACTGGTGTCGTGTGCTAACATACCTAACCAGGCCGAGAGACCTTCCTCGTCAAAGTCGAGTGGAAAGACGACTGGCCCATCTTCAATAATGGCAAGAATATCACTCTCGAGACGGAAGGAAGAAGCCTTGTCAAGACAACCTCGAGCGACGCGCTCCAAGCATGGAAGGCGGATCTTTCCCGAGACACGCTTGAGCTAGGATGGTACCAGAAGAGTATGTCTTTCTATGCACCTCCAAATTTTGGCACAAGTCTTATAAGCTGCAGATACCCCACTGAAACAGTGCTACAGCCTGACAGAAAAGCCGGGCTCGCTAAGGCTCTACGGAAACTGCTTTGACCTGTCGAGTCCTGAATCGCCGGCCATGATACTTCGGAAACAGACGGCGTATAACATGACTTTCCGGGCAACGATGCAGTTCAAGCCTACAGTTCGTGGCTATGAAGCTGGGACTGTGCTCTGGTGGAGCCAGTACTCGTATGCTACGCTGGGAGTTATGGCGGACCTGGATAGAGACGGGGCGATTAAGTCGAGAATCGTCTCTCGGACGCCCGAGGGTAAGGCCGGAGACTTCAAGGTACCGAACACTTATCCTCAGATGAATGACTGTTAACACTGGGACCAGGAAACTGCATACATAGAACCCGGCCTAGACACCGTTGAATTTGTCATTCGGGCATACTCCTCATCATATCATGTCTCTGTCGAGATGGGTGGAATGACGACGACATTCGACGTCATGGCCAGAGACATGACCGTTGCGCCCCCCGTTGGAGGTTGCTTCACAGGTGTCATGTTTGGTATTTACTCGTTCGGCAAGGGGGAGCCTGTCCTTGATCCTGCGGACTTTTCAGAAATTAGCACCGAGGAGCATAAGTGAGACCAGGGAGGTAGCGTCCTTGTGCCTTTGGATTTCGAAATAGCTTGATGATTTAAGAGGTAGTAGGGTTACTAGCTATCTTAGTAGTAGGGCAAACACTGGTATTTTAATGATATTTCCCGTACCATTTGGCTCATGTGTGACTAAGATTATAGACGAGCCAACGGGTATTAGACGCGGTATGTGTCATGGCTTAATGGCATACCACAAATACGTGAAGGTTATGAGGGTCCCAGGCGTCAGGGACCAAGACGCAATAATTCCCATTTGTCTTGCACTACAATAAGATGTTAGTCTATATGGAAAGAAAAAGCGACTGTTTTGAATACATACCGGATCAGCCGCATCGCAAGAGTATAAACCTTTGTCGTCATCCATACATAGGCCAGCACCATTTTTGCCACCACCTACAGAGCAAGACTATACCGTATAGGTTAGTGACGTGCTCCGGCTGACGATTTCCAATTCTGATGATTATAAAGACTTACCCCTTGGATGGAGGGAGTTATAAATAACGTTGCCAAGGAAAGAATCTTGAAAATCTGCATTGCGACTGCCCGTGAGCTGAGTTGCCTGACGATGTAGAATATGGGGCGATTTAATGAGGCCAAAGCAATTCAAGAGAGGCAAATAAAACTAATCAAAGAGACAAGAAAACAGAGGAAAGCAAGGCGGCCATAGAAGGGGCATTATATCCTCGCAATTACCTTCCGCCGTGAATATAAATCTCCGTATAGCATACCAGTCAAGGTGGATAATTACGACGCATTCTAGTCTAATAAAGCCCATAAGCGGTGTCTGAGTCTAGCGCCAACTGTGGTCATCGAATCAAGTGCCTGGCCCTTGAGATGTTGAGATGCTACTAAGTTGTCGCCGAGATTCTCATGTATTTTGGACCCACAGGGCTGTATCAATGTGACGCTGGATACTAGATGAGTTAGCAAGTGCCGAAGGGCTATACGAAGCACACATAAGTCTGGTTTAGTGCTGATTGTGTAGAGAATGCTAGGCTGAGATCTTCGGTTGCACTCGTGCCGTCTAAGGCTATTAGCCACTTCAAATCAAACTGGGAGGGCCTGTGCCTTAGACGAATCCATAGGGTTACTAGCAAGTGCCTTTAGCTTTGAGAAGTTTTGCAAAATTACGGCGTATTGTCCACCCCCCCATTTATGACCTGATGATGGAAAGCGTGAGCTATCGTGACTTTGAAGATGAGAAAAAAAAAGAGCAAAAAAATTCAACTGCATGTTTGAAACATGTGGCGGATCTCTCCCGCCGGGATGAACCCGGGTCTCGTCACCAAATGGGGGGTTCACAGAGTAAGAGGTTTTCTAAATGTAATATTTATTGATAACTTGTATAAGACTTAAAGGGTACTCACTCTCATGTCTTAATCTTGATAGTGACAAGCTTGCATACTGACCACTATACTACGGAAGATATCGGATGTGGGCACCCGAGTAGTTGGATCACTGTTGGAAACTGGCAGCGGAATTAGAGTATATATAGGCACCACCGCAGCCCGTAGCAAACATCCCGACGTACTCTCACTCGTGAGCAGTGCTGCGTCTGGCATTGGTAAGTGAACGTATAATGTCGAACAAATTTTAGTATATGTCTGAAAGGTATTATACTAAATCTACCGTAACGATCGTGCAATCATTTACATACTCAAGTGAACTGCCAATTGAACCTCGCTTAATCAAGGCTCTCCCCAAATCTCGTCAGCAATCTGCCTCACCAGCCCAAGTTTCTTCTTCTCCTCCTCTTCATTCAGAGGATACCCACTCTCATGGGTACTAAATCCACACTGAGGGCTGACAGAGATCCTCTTCAGCGCCTCTTGCTGGCTCTCACCCGTGCCCTTGGCCACCCAATCCGCAGCACTCAGCACGCGCTTCTTCATCTCCTCCTTGTCCTCGAGCTGGGGCAGCTTGGTGCTGATGACACCGACGACGACGTTCTTGTGCTTGGGAAGGTGCTGCAAGGGCTCGAAACCACCCGCGCGCTCCGTGTCGTACTCGAGGTAGAAGGTGTTAACGTTGAGGTCCTTGAAGAGCTTCTCGGCGATGATGTCGTACTTGCCCTCGGCAAAGTGGCGTCCGCCGATGAAGTTGCCGCGGCAGAGATGGATCCCCGTGTGCATATCGGCGGGCAGCTTGCTGAGGGAGTCGTTGTAGAGCTTGATGTAGGCGTCTAGGAGGTCGTCGACTGTGCCGATGTTGTCCTTGTCTGCGGCCCAGCCGTCGCGGAACTTTTGGCTGCAGAAGTCTGAAGCGATTTAGTAACAACTCTCCCAGGTGGGTGAGATTGACTTACAGGCCATGCCGGGGTCGTCGAATTGGACGTTTCGGAGGCCGGCCTTGTAGAGCTGGTCCAGCTCGGCCTGGTACACCTTTGCGACGTCCTTAAAGTACTCGGCATCGTTGGCATAGGCTTCGGGAGTGTAGGCCTTGCCCTGCTTGTATCGCATGTGGAACCAAGCAGGCGTGATCATGGTGAACTTGATGGCACCCCATTCCTCCTTCGGCACGAATTGTTGAATGAGTCGCAGCTCGTGCACATTTGACACTGACTTTTCGGCGTTGTGGGAAAGCTTGCCGCCCGCAATGACGGACTCGCCGGGCATGACATGGCGGTCCTTCTCAATGAGGCTCACGACGTCCGGGTGGTAGAGGCGGAAGATGCTGGCAGCGGCGTCCTTGAGCTGGATGGTGCCCTCAAGCTCGTCCCACATGAGGCCCCAGAAGCGGGTGCGGGTGAACTCGCCGCTGGTGACGGCCTTGAAGCCCAGGTCGCGCTGGAGCTTGACGACGTCCTTGACGGCGGCCGTCTCGACCTCTGCGAGGCCGGCGTCTTCGGGGGAGACGCCCTTTTCGCGGATCTGCTCCCTGACGTCGAGGAGGCGCTGGGGGCGGAGGAGCGAGCCCATGTGCTCTGCGCGGAAAGGCTTGGGTGCCATTTTGACAACAATTGAGGGTATACCGAGATATTTGTCGAGCAAGAAAGGAAGAAAAAATTGCCTGTTTTTAAAGGATCATCGCTTAAACTCATCCACCAGAAGAGGGGCCATTATTGACGAGGATGCGGGGCTTCTCAGCTCAAGATGGCGGGGTTGATGACTGAGGCGATCCCTCGAACGGCAATTGTTCCGGGGCGTGGTTTGCTTGGGGAACGTTGATGTTGTAGCGTACAAGAGGGGTAGCGCCCGGGACCCGGGACGTTGGCCGGGGGCTGGCGTCATCTGGGCACACGTGTGGCTGCATGTCATGATCGAGAGCTGGAAATACGGAGTTGAGAGTCGGGAAGGGGAAAGGGAGGGCAAGACGCCGGTTTAATAGACCCGACTGTGAGAACCTTGAGGTCCGGGTCGCGCGTGGTGTGACACTCAGCCCTATCACTGACGTGTTTTGAATCTGACGCGGTAATTCTTCCTTATCTGGCTCGATCCTTCGAATAATTACCCAGTCAACGGGCAACCCCGTCGCGTCTGACATTGTGGCTTGTGGCCACATCCGGATGCTCACGATCCGGGGAAGCGAAGCTCGCCCAATACACGCAGCAAGATTACGGAGCAAGTTCGTCGATGCGACGCAATACCCTGCGTCACGCATGGAAATTGGGTCTCTTTAATATCGCCAATGGGCCTTGGTGTGGGGCCCGAACCCGGCCGACCGGTCGCCCGCGGAGCCCCGACGTGAGACGGGGCGCCCGGAACCCGAACGGCATCGTATTCGCACGTGGTGTAAGCAGCGCAGAAAGGGGCTGTTTTGGGGGCCTTGCGGTGAGACTGGATACAAATATATAAATGTGTGGCTATTTCCGCGATGTAACCACTCGTTCAGCCTCATAACTATTCAGCATACAAACTAATCAACCCCACGACGAAGCTTAGCTGTCAGCGACACTATTCATTGCGAGCATCTGTCACAGTGTCATCCCCAACAATCTCACCTCATCATGCGCTCTCGTAGCAAAAAGCCGTCCAAATCCGGCATCACCCCGATCCCCGAGCCCCCCAAACTTCCCTGGCTGGGGCACGTTGCCGAGTTCAAGTCTGAAGACTCATTACAGGATCTCGTCCGGCTTCACGACAAGTATGGTAAGAACTCGACCTCGAATGAATAGCTGGTAAGCAGTTGTGGCTGACGGGCACAGGCGACATCTACCGTCTGCGCTTCCCCGAAGGAAAGTCATTTGTGACATTGGGCTCCCAAAAACTCATCAACGAGGTCTGCGACGAAACACGATTCTGCAAATCGATCCGCTCGGAGCTGTCAGAGGTTCGGAATCTAGGCAACGATGGCCTCTTCACTGCGAGGGAAGGGGAGGAGAACTGGGGCATCGCCCATCGAGTCTTGATGCCCGCCTTTGGTCCTGTCGCGATTCGAGGTATGTTTGATGAGATGTACGACATTGCGACACAGTTGGCGTTAAAATGGGCACGTCACGGTTCATCGCAACCTATCCTGGCCGCGGACGACTTTACTCGGTTGGCTTTCGACACTATTGCTCTTTGCAGTATGGACTACAGGTTCAACTCTTTCTACCGCGACTCTGTGCATCCCTTCATCAACCGCATGGGCAGCGTTCTTACTGAGTCTGGGAAACGGTTCCAACGCCCAGCTGCAGCCCGACTCCTCTACCGAACCACTACCAAAAAGTACTTTGACGACATCAAGCAGATGCGCGAAGTAGCAGACGAAGTCGTTCAGGCTCGCAAGGCCGATCCCGACAACAAAAAGAAGGACCTCCTCACTGCGATGTTGAATGGCGTGGACGCCAAAACGGGGAGGAAGATGACTGATACCAGTATTGCTGACAATCTCATCACGTTCCTGGTCGCTGGTCATGAAACGACATCTGGGACCCTGTCGTTTTTCTTTTACTCGCTGTTGAAGAACCCCGAGTGTTACCAGAAGGCTCAGAAGGAAGTTGATGAGATTGTTGGGCGTGAGCCCCTCACCGTTGAAAAGATTTTCAAGCTGAAATATGTCATGGCTGTGAGTGCCTTCCACCTGCCTTACCAGAGCTCTTACTGACATGTCTCTAGGCCCTCCGCGAGACATTACGCGTCTGTTCCCCTATCCCAGGCATCGCAGTCGAGGCTCTCGAAGACACCCTCCTGGACGGCAAGTATCCAGTGTCAAAGGGTGAACCACTCGCCCCCTTCTTTACTCGAGCCCACGTCGATCCACGAGTCTTTGGCGACGACGCCCACCTATTCCGCCCCGAGAGGATGCTCGACGAGAACTTTGAGCGCTTGCAGAGGGAGTTCCCCAACTGTTGGAAGCCCTTCGGCAGCGGTGCAAGGGCGTGTATCGGCAGGCCGTTTGCCATCCAGGAAATGCTGCTTTCTGTTGCTGTGCTGCTGCAAAATTTCAACTTTTCCATGGATGATCCTGGGTATCAACTAAGAATTATGGAGACGCTTACTATCAAGCCCAAGGACTTTTATATGAGGGCTTCGCTGCGGCATGGAATGTCGCCTCTGGAGCTTGAACAGCGACTCCGTGGTACATCGAGCGAGACGGCTGCCGCGACCAACGGCGTGGTTGGAGAGAGTAGAGGAAAGACAAACGGAGGGGCTGCACAGTCGATCAGCATCTTTTACGGATCCAACAGCGGTACCTGCGAAGCCCTCGCACATCGTCTCGCGGCAGACGCCTCCTCTCATGGCTACAGCGCATCTTGTGTCGAGTCACTCGACTTTGCGAAAGAGAGCTTGCCGACGGGCCGACCGGTTGTCATCATCACGTCTTCATATGAAGGAGAGCCTCCAGATAATGCGGCTCACTTCGTGTCTTGGCTGAAGAATCTGCAAGGCACGTCTCTCGGCAAGGTATCTTACGCCGTCTTCGGGGTTGGAAACCGTGAGTGGACGCATACGTTCCACAAGGTTCCCAAGCTTGTCGACACTGCACTTGAGAAGAACGGGGCGGGACGGATTGCCGAAATGGGTCTCACGGATACATCAGAGAAGGATCCCTTCACTGATTTCGAGACGTGGGAGGATGGCACGTTCTGGCCCGCGCTGCAGAAAGACGGCCCTACTTTGCAATCGCGACAAGTTGGGCCACAGACAGACCTATCAGTCCGTGTATCCATGCCCCGAAGCTCGACGCTTCGCCATGATGTGAACGAGGCGGTAGTGACCGCTGCACGGGACCTGTCTGGCCCTGGCGTTCCTCTCAAGAGGCACCTCGAGATCGCGCTTCCAACTGGCATCTCGTATCGTGCGGGTGATTACCTATGCGTTCTACCCATTAACCCCAAGGAAACAATATCTCGTGTGTTCCGCCATTTTAGTCTGTCATGGGATGCTATTCTCACCATTGACGGGGAGAAGCGAATGGCGCTCCCCATGGGGCAACCCACCTCGGCCTGGAATGTGCTTAGTGCCTATGTCGAGCTCGCGCAACCGGCTACGAAGAGAAATGTTCTTTCACTGGCTGAGTTTGCGTCAGATGAAGCGACGAAACAAGAACTTCAAGATCTTGCGGGCTCAAAGCTCCAGGAAGAGGTCACGTCAAAGCGAGTTTCTGTCATGGACCTCCTTGAGCGTTTCCCTAAGATTGAGCTTCCTCTGGCTTCTTTCTTGAGTATGCTTCCTCCGATGAGGATTCGCCAATAGTATGTCAATTCTCCAATAAACACCGACAAGATATGTATACTAATACGGCTAGTTCTATTGCTTCGTCACCGCTGAAGAGCCCTCATCACGTCTCAGTCTCATACTCCATCCTGGATGAGCCCTGCCACTCTGGACAAGGACAATACATTGGAGTGGCGACCAGCTACCTCTCTAGTCTGAACCCTAATGAGATAGTTCATGTTGCTATCCGCCCTTCGCACATTGCCTTCCATCTTCCTCCGAGACCCGAGACAACTCCCATCATCTGCGTCGCTGCCGGTGCTGGAATTGGTCCGTTCCGTGCTTTCATCGAAGAACGTGCCGAGCAACTAGCAGCAGGCCGAAAGTTAGCCCCTGCAATGCTCTTCTTTGGCTGTCGTGGAAAGAATGATGACCTGTATCGCGAAGAGTTCGACGCATGGGAGAAGCAGGGCGCCGTGATCGTTAAGAGGGCTTACTCCCGCGAGACGGCAGAGGAGACAAGGGGTTGCAAGTATGTTCAGCACCGGATGGCCAAGGACAAGGAAGAGCTCGGGGAGCTTTGGGAACAGGGTGCGAAGCTATATGTGTGCGGTAGCCGCGAGATGGGCAATGCTGTGGAGGAGGCTTGTGTTGAGCTGCTGAAGGAGCTGCAGGGGATGGATGAACAAGAAGCTAGGGTTTTTGTGGAGGAGGTTAGGAACGAGAGGTTTGCTACTGATGTTTTTACTTGAGTTGGCTTTTGTACAAGTTGGAATGGAGTATGGAAACTGGTTTCCTTAGTCGACGTGACACCCATGGTCTATTGGGCAAACGAAATGAATAATTGTGCACCAGCTTCGTTACCACACAATTCAAAACTACAGACTTGTTTCCAACAAAGCTCGCTACTAGCCCTCCGGTGTGATCTCAACCAAGCACCTCAACTCAAAATCTTGTCTCTTCTCTGCGTCCAACAAACGCATCCCCGCCTTCTCCTCGTTACGCCAAAGAGAACACGAGCTATTCCACCCTCCCTTGTATCTGTGTCTCCACTCCGTTTCCGTCCAAACCTCTATTCTCTTTTCCGGAACCAGACACGTATCGGCAACAGAAGCCGGCAGCCTTGCACGCGACCTCATCGTCTTCCACCGGAAGCCCTCGGCGAACTCTTCTATCACTCCACTCCCGTCTCCCACGAACCCTGCCTTCTCGGTCCGTATGTACAAGTTGGAATTATGGTCCCAGGTTCGGGGCAAGTTGACGATTGGCATGGTCCATGTGGTGATGTCAGAGCCTACATGACATCGCAGCAATGTTTTGCAGCTGAGCCGATCGCTGTCATCTGTAGCCCCCATGACGACTAGTTCGGCTTTTGTTTCATGTTGCTTAACCATTCGTCGAAGACCTTTAATGACCGAGTGCCAAGCCGTTGACTCATCATGGCTAGGGCAGCGTGAATTGACCTCCCACTGATTGCTAATGCAATTGACTACGAGGGACTGCATCGAGGGTGAAAGATGCACGGCACAGAAGCCTTGTTCCTCGTGTGAGCCCACCATGGCACTGCACATAGTCCGTAGCTTGATACGGCAATGGCGAAGGCGAGGCAGCAGCGCGCGTATATCATGGCACAAGTGCACTTGACTTGCGTCGTCATGATTCCAGTCACGATTACCCGTATCAATCTCGATATTAACGCAGCCGACGGGCAGGGCGCTCAGAATGGCCGAGATGGTCTCCCTGTAGAAGTACAAGCCGTGCGGATTATCTCGCTTTGCTGTAAATGAGAAAGTAACGAGGCGAAGGGCCAAGGGGAGAACGTCCTTTGCCAAGCGCCGGAGGAAGCCATCGAGCGTGTGGTTGGCTACCGCCGATGCGTGTCTGCCCCTAGTGACTCGAGGCTGGAATAAGTGAAGGGACATGGACTGTGTAGAAGAGCTGAAAGTCTGATGATCAAAACAGCCCAGGAAGCGACTTAGATGATTTGTTCGCAGCACGAGATGGCGGTAGAGGATTGGCAACGCGTGATCTCGCCATCTTCGGCAGACAAGGAGGCAGCCCAGGAGACTACTTGGCCTTCCGTCCCGAGATTGATAAACAAACTTTAGAACTTGAGATAGTAGCTCGGGTGAAATGGTCTTGATTGTGGTTGTCATTGTGTGTTGAAGAGGTGTGAAGTAACAAGATTGAAAGGACCAGTACGAGGGGTAATTTTGATCACACCCCTGCGGCTTTCGCTAGGCAGAAACCAGCGTATCACTGGATAACAAGGAGGTAACGATGTATCGGAACAATTAATACCAGGCGCATGATTCGTCACGAAATTCAGTTCAAGAGCTGGCGAGTACCTTGGCGTATCTGAATTAAATAGACGCATCATAATTACCTAGTACAGTAACTGCCAATCTTCCATGGAACTCAAATCGGCCAAGTTGGATGTTGTGACAAGTAGAGCAAGGTCGTTAAAGAGACGCAAAACACGAGCGGGCCGAAAAAAGAAGCCATAGATTGAGAGACAGTACACTGCTAGAATTACCCATGTGAAGACTAAAGTGGTAGTCAAACCATAGCCACTATTGCCTATCGAGGTCTACATAGTGCCTGAGAGATCATCATTCGGCACAAAGACGCGGATGTTCCCGCATCAAGCGCACATGGCAGCAATAGCCCTAAAATCTGACAATCATGATGCACAATCCTCGTTGGCCATTGGATTTAAGTCCGACGGCGGAATGGCCGATCTTTCTTGACAAATGAGTGGTTGTGACAAATGCAATGAATCTCACCTGAGGCAAAAGTCCGAGGTGAGGACTCGGACAATTGACAGATCTAGTTAACCCGTTAGTTACTCCAAATAAGTAGGCTACCTATATAAAGCCATCCTGATTACCTCCCGCCATGGGCGGTTTTTCCTTATCTTGACCAACTGAATAAATCACATCGGCATCCTTACAATGGCCGCTTCACCACTTTCCCAGGGCGACCATTTCTTCGAAGCCGACAGTGTTCGCTTCCACTACCGCGTGCGAGGAACAGGCCCTTTGGCAATCATTCCATCCGTGGGTTGGGGGTTGCCAGCAGCCTATCTCTGGAATGGCATGGGCCCGCTCATCGAGGACAAGCATACGGTACTATACCTAGAGCCCCGCGGGACAGGGCAATCGAGCAGGCCCGATGATGCAACGACCATGAATGCCAAGGTCATGGCCGAAGATGTCGAACATTTGCGCTTGCACCTGGGTTTGGAGGTTCTGCCTCTGCTCGTTGGACACTCTCACGCCGGCGCGATTGTACTGCGCTACGCCGAACGATACCCCAAACGGGTGGCAAGACTCGTGCTTATCTCAGCTCAGATCATGGATAGTCCTCCGAATGACGCCTTGAAGAACTGGATTACAAAGCGCCTGGCTGAACCGGAATATTCGGTCGCGGCACAGACACTAATGAGTCTCGGCTCTGCACCTCCGCAGACCGACGAGGAGTTTGCAGTGACTCTGGATAAGCTGCTTCCTTGGTACTTTTCAGACGTGGACAAAGTCGATCTTCTAAAACAACACATGGCTGAGACATCGGATCAGTTGTCCTTGTATGCGTTCAAGACAAATAAGAACGATAGCCAGGAGGAGAATAAGCTGCCGCACATTGAAGAGGGTGGGCTGGTTGAGGCCAAGACGCTCATCATCTGGGGTGAGGAGGACGCTATTTGCAGTCTCGTCGCGGCAAATGCTATAGCTGAGGCGATCAAGGGCTCCAAGCTCAAGATTTTACCGGGTATTGGGCATCTTGCTTGGATCGAGGCTCCTGATGCATTCAAAGAGGAATTCCTGTCTTTTACTTCATCTTGAAGGTACGCCAAAACACAAGACGGAGAGTGTGTTTCGCCGCGTATAACCAGAACAAGATATTTGATGCCTTGTTATAGCGTACATGTTAAATATAATAAAACCCAAATTTTTGATGCAGATAAAGCAACAATAGCGTAGGACTAACAAAACAGTTGCCGCATGACAAAAGGCCGCATCTACTTCTGATATGATATTTCGATTTCATGTACATGCGACAAATAATTCCGCTGGTTCCGCGAATCTAAGCGAAAGTGCATGAGTTCAAAAATGACAGGCATGGATTGTTATGATAAAGTGTGATAGATGCCAGGACTACAGGTGGAGCCCGCTGGGAACAAGTTCAGCCGCAGTCCTTCATATCCACGGGCCACCAACGACAACCAGGCACGCTATCAAGGTGGAACAGGGTGGTCTCATATGCGGAGTTTCCATGACGATCTCCCGTTTCAACGTGCACGGATGCAACGGTTATGCATTAGGACAGAACTCACAGAGTGAAGTGCGGAATGTTGTATCCTCCATACCTGCTGGTGGATGGAATCCAACGCGGAAATATTGGGCGGGCTGGTTCCGGGATAATCATGTCATATGCACAGTGCCGGAGCTATTTGAGCTATCCTTTCAAGATATAAAGCTCCATATGGAACATGCCCTTTGACTGACTGGCTAGATTAACATCCATTTGAGGTTCGAGAGCAAGCCTATTAGGGAGACTTATCCTCCTCAATCGCTAACATGTTTTCAAAACTGGCTTTTTGTTTGTTCCTCGCCGTGGCAAACTCTCGGACACCCCAGTCAAGAGGTAAGAACTCAACGGACGTTGTTTTTACCTTAGCTCACAGAAAACAACAGCTCTAGCAGAACACGGGGGCCAGCTATCTGAACGATGGCTCTCGAATTCCAACAAGACCCGCGGCGTCAACCTCGGCTCCCAGTTTATCGTCGAACGATGGATGGCAGAAGCCTCATGGAAGAGCATGGGCTGCGGCGCGTACAACGACGAGTGGGCTTGTGTTGAGGGCATCGGCCAGGCTGCCGCCGACAAAGCTTTCAAGAAGCATTGGGAGACATGGACGGCCGAGGCCGACATTAAACAGATTGCAAGCCTTGGACTGAATGCTGTAAGGATTCCTGTTGGGTTCTGGATGCATGAAGATATTGTTCAGAAGGATGAGCATTATCCTCGTGGCGGTATCTGGCACCTTGACCGGATCGTTGGTTGGTGCAAGAAGTATGGTCTTTATGTGATTGTTGATCTTCATGGCGCTCCTGGATCTCAGTCTCCGAACGAACAGTTCACTGGTCATGTCAGTTGTTAGCAGGCTAGCTTCTCCCCTCTAAGCTAACGTATTTAGGCCACTCCGAACCCCGGATTCTACACCCCTGAAAACTATGAACGGGCCTTGAAGTTCTTGGAGTGGATGACAAAGCGCATTCATACCAACGGCAACTACACTACTGTTGGTATGCTCCAGGTGCTGAACGAGCCTGTTCACGTCGCCAAATGGAAGGCCGAGGCTGCCGACATGATCGAGAACTTTTACCCCAAGGCATTCCAACGCATCCAGGCTATGGAGGGTTACTTGAAGGTTGCCAATTCTGACCGGCTGCATATTCAGTTCATGGTGAGGAATGAGTCTATCTTGAGGTAGATTAGTGATACTAACGCTGTACAGGGCAAATCATGGGGCTCGGGCGACCCCCGAGACTATCTTCCGGAGAGTGACCTGGTCTTCTTCGACGCGCACAGATATTTGAGTTTTGACAAACGCATCCCTGGAAACAAGAGAAGCTACATCGAGACAGCCTGTGACGACTACATGGGAAAGCACGTCTATGTTGGAGAGTGGTCCTTGTCAGTAAATAGCACTTTGAAGAACACAGACGAGTTCAAGGTTGATGGTCAGGAGACATGGTACAGGAGCTACTGGGCTGCTCAAGTAGAGTCGTTTGAAAAGTCCGATGGCTGGTTCTTTTGGTCGTGGAAGTGTGATGGGGATGTTGACTGGCGGTGGTGCTACAAGTCTGCTGTTGCTGCTGGGGTTATTCCCAAGGATGCTGGCAAAGCTGCCAGCTTAAGCCCATGCTCCAGATATTAGGAGCCACCTGATTTAGACGCATACTATAGAACTTGCAAATGCCCCGAGTCAAGAATGAAAATACTTCGGAATTTTGTTAATATTTTTCTTCCAAAGTAGTACCTGATAAAATACGACGAATACTATCACGCCCCCTTGGCACACCATAGAATGTCCCCAAGTTGCTCAATTACCTTTTCCCTTGCCCACGGTTCGCCACAGCCTCTTTGACGATATCTCCAAGACCAACCATACATATCGTTGCCCATGACGCTACACCAATACGGGGAACAATACCACGGAAGAAGCCGAGTGGCCCGGAAGTCGCCAAGATGTGCTTCGCCGTATTGGCCATGGTTGGCGAAGCTGGTCTCGTAGGATCCGCCTTTAACGACTGCATCTCTATCCTCAGAACCTATAATATATCTGGTAAGCATGAGGGTAGATATTAGACTCAGAGTAAGGCTTGCTTACCTCAAATGGTTGGTTCCAGCAGCTGAGGGCACCGCCGATTGTTGAAGCGGAAATTGTCTCGCCAAAAGACAATTTATCCTTGGCTGATTTGCCTTTGAAGGATTTTATGCTGCTCTCTGCGAGTCTTGCGATGCCGATTCTCGATGACCAACCGGTGATCTGTCGAAGAGCGACGGCATTGACGCCGCGGTTGACGCCTCTAATACCTTTTGTTCTTAGGATGTCGAAGAAAGCTTCCATGGGCCCTGGTACTCGGGCTCCTGCCATCGCGTTCTTTGTTCTTGTGACTTCAACAGTTTTCATGCAAGTAGTGAACCCTGTTCAAGTTAATTAGTATAGCTATGAGACAACAAAGGTAACGCATACCCATTGTGAGATAAGCCTGGGCTGCACCTCCAGCTACTCCACCCAGTCCACCGGCAACAGCGTTATCGGCATTAAGGTAGCGCTTTGCATAGTACTCTACTTCGGTAGAAGTGAGAATTAATATGGCACCTTTTGTCGATGCTTCAATCCAAGCCTGAGATGGTTAGTCTGAACCGAATCGTAAGCATGGGAGAGTCTCACCCAAGGGATCAGGCCTTGGTAGAAACCGCGGACACCCCCACGAGCCCACGTTTTTCGCACGGCATCTTTCAGGGAGTCGCTCCTATTGGCGCCAACATGCGTCTTGAGAACTTCCATTGGCTGACCCAGGGTCGTGACTTTTCCCAATGTTAATAGCATGCCAGACAGACTCCTGTGTTGAGAACTTGCCTTGAGTGAGACTTCTATATTAGCTTTTTTGCTACAGACAAAGACGTCAGTAGCCACAACAAAGAACAC
>JAADYS010000897.1:0-14730 GCA_012931995.1 Fusarium albosuccineum | reverse complement strand
CTATAGTTATAATTTTATAGATAATATAATAGAAATTTTATAAAATAAATAAAAAGATATAATATTTAAGTAGTAATTATAATTATTTAATTAATATATTTTTTATTAAGAAATCGCGATTTTAAATTAACCTTATAGGTTATATTAGATACTTATAAAGGTGGCGGTTATAGGGTTATGGCGGACTTGTGGGTCCCCCCTCTAGGTAGGAAACATAGGCTATCCAGGGGAGTTAAAATCGGAGTGAAAGACTTCCCGGAGCGAGGCCACGACTAAGTTAGGCGCTCAATCAAGCCTAGGAAAAATACGAAAACGGGAGTATTATTATGTGGGGTATTGCGTGGTTGATGGAGGTTAAATTTGCAGTGAAGGCTTGCAACCCCCACGTAAAACATCCTATATCGCAATCAATTTGACCACTAAACCACGGTAAAAACGTAAGGTACCTCACATTAGGTACCGTGGCAATTAGGCCTTATATTTCGTGCAACAACGTAGAGGTGGCCGACTAAGCCGGTACATTGGGCTTCTTTGTTGTTCTTCTGTTGATTGTGATTGTTGTAGGTACGGCTAGTCTGGCTAGTGGGAAGCTGCATCGTTATTGGAATGTAGTCGCTTGATGGTCATTCTCACCGTCTCACGGTGGTAGTTGACCCCGGAACTGTCAAACCCATCAATATGGCCGCTGAGACTCGACGCCAGCGAGGACATCTGAACTGTTGAGGGGGGTTAAAATTGCAGTGAAGCAAGCCCTGATGTCAACCTAGTCTAGATGCCTCCCTGAATAACGTGAGAGGACGAGCGTTATGCGGGGTATTTGAGCGGCTGATGTGGGTTAAATTTGCAGTGAAGGGTATTGTGGCGGAGCCTGAGTTGAAATACCGACTATTGGTTCCCCCGTAATTTTCGCAATTGGTCCATGATTGAGTGTATAAGCAGGGCTTTGGTGAATATCGGCATAAACCCAGAGCCGGACTGCTCTGCATTATCAAGTCGTTGGGACTCTTAGCCAACCCTATAGTTCAAGTAGCAAATGGCTGGCAAGGGTTTATAGTATCTTAAAGCTCCGAGCAGCCCGTTTCCCATCATCTGGATTTGTCGAGACTTCGCCATCCATTAGACCGAGAATAAAGGACGTTCCTACGTGCCTGGAGTGATCTTCATCCCTCCGTAGTATCACAGGCACATGGCTCCCCTTGAGCATCGTCACAATATCCCCGGGCTCCGCGCCTTTCGGTCCTAGCCCCAGATGTCCCTTCTCCGTCTCGATTAGTCTCCAACAACTGCTTAAATCCACCAGACGATTATGAAGCTCCATCATTTCTGTCAAACCCCCGATTGGCTCCCAGTTCTTGAACTCGCGGAGAAGGCTGCCTTTGTAGGCGCTGATTTCGGGCTCAAGGCCGTTAACAGGAAACACCTTTTTACTAAACAGCTGGTCAAAATCGTCGTCTATTGTAAACCCAAGACGCTCCAGGTTCTCCTTCGCCGTTGGGGATGGACCTTGAAGAGAAAGAAATTTAAGAAAGTTCAAGCCACGCATGACCGTTTGGCCAGTGACTTTGCGGCCCATGTTGTGGCACCAAATAACGCGTATGACGGCTTGTATGGGCGGAATACCGTTTGCATAGCCCGAGGTTTTTCGGGACAAGAAGTCGACTAGAAAAGTATACAAAGCCTCAAAATCTTTGTTTTCTGTAGCATCTTTGCGTTTTTCAGGAGTTGGGCTGTTGATGGCAGCGGCCATATTCTTGCGCCTCTGTGATAGATCAAGTTTCGAAAATGCAGATATGATTTCCTTCGTCTCTACCATCATGGCTGCCATCGTCGGGGCGGTCTCCTGCCCCTGTGGGAATGGATGCACCTTGGCGATCACATCTACTTCAATCCCCGGAGCGATTAGAGCGCCATCCTGTATACGCACAGGGGCGGCGCGTGGTAAAGACCCTAATACGTCTTCGTTGGCTGTTGCGGTGACAATCTTGACCTTCATCTGAGATTGATCCCGGAAATTCGGAACCCAGGAAGGCAGAGAGGGCTCGTCACCAAAAATGCCTATGCCAGCGTAGGCAAGAAACATGAGCTCGTGAGGAAGACCAGTCGACTGAGAGGCCTCCAACCAGCCCGACGAGAATTCGGTATAAACTTGCCCAAGGGATTTGTCGTAGTTTGGCTCAATGTTCATTCCAGTGAGCGCGAGAAGGCCATAGACGCGGTCCCTCGGGTCAGTCGCGTCAAGATCAAAACCAACTGTCGCGAGGGCACAACGCCGTTGAAACTCTTCATATGGAATCCCAGAGGTCCTAGCATTTCGCACACGCATGATAGAAACGATGGAGCTCCAGTCCAGTATGTCCCTAAGGAAGTACCACACCCCACTCCCCATGAAATTCGGTTTTGACGACGGCATAACTCTTAGATACCATTGTAGGGCCTCAAGAGCTACGGCGACCGCTCCCAGATCGTCAAATACCATGGCCGATGTAGGGCATGCTAGGATGAGTTTCTTGGCCAGCACGGCTTCCTGAAAGATCCATACGCGAGTCCAGTAGGGCCGTGTGAGAAGGTCGTTGATGGCCGACCAACAGGCGTTAAACAACAAGGGAATATCTTTCAATTTGGGGTCCTTTGAAGGCAAGACGTCGTTTTTGCAGAGCTCTGGGTACGGTATCAGCCATTCCAGGCTTGCCAGAGACTCTAATATCGAGTTCTGGTTGGATGGCTCGCCCAAGGGAGCGATTTTGTGTATGACGGGTCTCAAGGAGCGAAATGCCTTGTCCTCATCTTCAGAACCCAACCAAGCAAATACGCACTCGGCTTGTTGGTAAAGCCTTGCCATTAACTTGACCTGGGCTGTTCTTTCTTTCAAATTTCCCTGGTCGATGCAGATAGCATCTGCCCATAGCAAGAAGGTTGGCCCACAAGCTGGGTGTATCCTTTGGAAAGATGGAGCGCATCGCAGCGCGCCTTCAAGATTCTTCGTTACCGATACAAGTTGGCTGTTGAGGACGATGTTTTCGCGTTCGCTAGGATCGCCCCAGACGTAGGACAGAGCGGCAAAAGGCGGCGCATCCTGGAGAGCTACGGTTCTCATGCGACAAGTCACTCGAGGTCGCCGCTCAGAATCTCGGACAAAGATTTCCAACAGTCGGATATTCTTTGAAGGGTCGCCAAGTGGCGTATATACTGGCGAAGTTGTAGCCATAATGTGATGATGTTATCGCAACGTTCTGTGTCATGGCTCAATCTTGGTTTTGTGTCTCAGCCACTGAAATCAGCCTCACAGAAAGCCCAAGAGCAGCATCACGTGGCGCTATCGAGATGGTGTTTTTGCCACGAAAACGACAGTGGCTATGCACCCTGCTTGAAAGAGGGCGTTTTGACTATGAACCGAGATAGAATTAACTCCAAAGAGCTCCAAATACAAGCACCAGGATTATTCGACTGTGGCCAACACTGACTCCGTCCCTTTCGCCATAAACCTCTTTGTCTCGTCCACTCCCAAATACCTGCATCAGACTATTAGCATCGCGTTTAAACAGCGATCTTTTCACCACTCACACACTAAGAAGGATCTCAGCGAAGTCATCAATTTCTTCGCTTTTGCCCTGAGCAATGAATTTGTCAAACGAGTAGCTGGAAATCACAAAATGCTGGTTTCGCCTCCAGAGGCGATCAAATTCTGACGCCGACTTGGCTTTCCATAGGGAGCCGCCGAGTGTCCAGCGATGGATGTAAGCCCAAGGCCCAGGATGTCCTACGCCAAATTGAATTAGTCACTTGAATATTGTGTGTGGTTTGAAGATGGTTACCTAATTTCTCCCCGGGTTCTTTCATCATATCGTACAGGCCTATGACGGAGTATGCCATTATGATGGTTCTGCGCACTGATTCATCGAATATCCATTCCTAATCACAAAAGATTTAGAATCACCACAATAAACTATGCTCGTTGGTACAAACCTTCCAAGTTGGTGGAGCCTGGCTCTCTCCCCCTTGTGCAGAATCCCCCAGGTTATTGCGTAAGAAGCATAGTTCATCGAGCCACGTCTGTAGTAGGCCCGTGTCTTTCTCTCCCTGAGCACGTAAAGAAATATCCCCATCAAAGAGGCGGATGATTTGATAAATGAAAAGTGCTTGCGTGCGTGCCAGCTGATACAAGGGCATCTTCTGATAAGATTGACCGTCGACCAAGTCACGCACGTTATTCTGTAGTGTCCGTAGCACCATACCTGTATTTGATGGAGTACGTTTCGTGTAGAGAACGCATGTAGAGAAGCATGAAAGAATACACCTAGGCATGGAATCCTGATACAGGTTCTGGTGCAAGAATGGGGCAGCATTGCAATCGGCTATTTGCGTCGGAAAAGCCTTGACTCTGTCTGTTAGGAAATGCAATCTTGACTCAGGATCGTGGAGATGCCAAGGTTGAACGTCACCCTGGCCATGTCAGTCTTCTTCTAGCTATAGTGCTCAGTGCATACTAACGCAGAATATGCCCATGTACTCCCAGCTCTTTATAATGTCATCATCGGCCGGGCTACCCAAACGCGGACGGGATTGGTCGCATCCTTCAAGTACATTGCTCTCCAAATGCGTGGAACTAGGGTAGGAGGTGTTGGCGCCCTCACTGCTGTCGAACATTCCCATTGGAATCTCGTTCGAGATCAACGCATGAGACAGCATGTCAGGTGTGGCTGTTGGGTAACCGGATTCTGGTTGAGACTCGAGGAATGTGCCTTCAAGAGGACTCATATCGAGTGCCATGCCCAAATCGAACCATGCTGCTGAGGGGTCTGGAGGAGATGCAACCTCGATAAAGGGCCTGTCCAACTTTGAACCGTGTCTGGTTCCTTTTCTTGGTTTTCCATACGTGCAGGGTACACCTCTCTTTGCGCATAGAGAGCAGATGGGTGTCCGTCTGTCACATCGTCTTTTGGACTGGACACATGAATTGCAGTTCTTCCGACGCGTCGACAGGGGGTTCGAAGATTCCGATGACGCCTGCATCGCGGAACTGAGCTCCGATCAACTCCGTGGGTGGGCGATGCGGCACTCTTGGCGGCTCCGCAAATCCTCTTTATGCCGAATTGATTCGGAGTTCGCAGTAGCTTGGGAAATGCAGAGACGCGAACTAGTGCGGCGATTGCGGTGGTTGCGGTGTTGAACTATCTTGGCCTCTCCATGTCAGCTCGTGTCACGTGCGTAAGCCACCGTGTAAGCCATCTCTTGCGAGCCCCCGAAGTCCGCGAAGTCCGCAGGAGAGCCGCAAATTCCTACACTAACACGAGTAGCCAGCTCTTGAGTAAAAGTTGGAAGACTCGAGTATAAAATGAATGTGTTTCAATGCTTCTTGACATGTTGGCATCCGGCCATCTACTGGATATTAAATCTTTCTCGTCCATTCCCGCCATTACAGACCAACCATCATTTCTATCATCGTTATTTGACTTTCTGCTGGAGGCAAAAAGACCAGATAATAAACATCAAAGAACATACCCCTTTCTCGGACGGAAATAATGCATACCACCAAAAAGTTGACAGTCCTCATAACCGGATGCTCTCCAGGTGGAGCGGGCGCAGCCCTGGCCGTCGCCTTCCGTAAAGCTGGCCACCATGTTTACGCAACAGGGCGTAATCTAGCCAAACTCTCACCACTCGAGGAACACGGGATACACACGGTGGCTTTGGATAATACATCATCATCATCCATCACGGACGCTGTGACTTCGGTAACTTCTCTTTTACCCGCAGGAAGAGGCCTGGATATTCTCATCAACAACGCCGGTGGCAGTTACATCATGCCCATCGTCGACATATCCCTTGATGCAGCCAAGGAACTCTTCGACCTCAACGTCTGGTCCCAGATTGCAGTCACACAAGCGTTCCTACCTCTCCTCCTCCAGGCCTCTTCATCTCCCGGCACCACAAGCATGATTGTCAACCATACCTCTGTGGGCTCTGTGACTGCGTTGCCATTTCAAGGCGTCTACAACGCTTCAAAGGCAGCCCTAGCCATGCTCACGCAAACGATGCGCATGGAGCTTGCCGCTTTCAGGGTGCGGGTGATTGAGCTCAAGACGGCTGGTGTGCACACCAACATCATCACGAATAGCAACGCCAACAAGAACGCCGACAAGTTGCCTCAAGGATCGATATACGAACCAGCCCGCGAAGTGGTTGAGAAGGCCATGAGTCAGGAGGGTCTTTCAGACACGGGCATACCTGCGGAGCAGTGGGCATCAGAGGTCATGTCATCGTTATTGAGCAAGAACCCGCCTGCTGTTATATGGAAGGGCGAGAGTGCGTCTATTGCTCATGTGGCCAGTATGATACCGTGCAACATGTTTGAAGGCATGTTGAAGAAGATGACCAAGTTGGATGTTGTAGAAGAAATCATCAAGGAGCATAGAGCATAATAATAGTATTGCAAGTTAGGGGATGTCGACGGCAAAGCATCGCTACAATGTAAATAGGAAGCACATCTGATATTTTCGTATTAAGACTTCGTACCTTCGGAATTGCGGGCATGGTAACATCACTCATTTATCGGTAAGTGGAGGAGAGATCGACCCTGACCAGGTAAACGCGGGGAAGAGATCTAAATACATGGAAGCCGCGTAAGATCCCCCACATCCGGAGCAGTGGACTCGACAAAAGTTCAGGCCATTCCGCACGATCCTACTGCCAACGGAGGACAGGTTCAGTCTGTAATCTCGGAACGTGGAGAAAAAAGACTGATCGTGCGGCCATGTGGAGAGACTATCCAGGGTCCGCATCTGGGCGTGAGTTGTTATCACTCGATGGGTCGTGGTTTCCCCGCGTTCTATAGTTGCAGAGTCCGGGGTAGCTTGCGCAAGCTACCGGCCGATCGCTCGGAGAAACTAGGCAAAGTTGTTGAACTGCTCGAGGATGCTTTGGCTATATATTGAAGTATGTTATCCTAAGACTTGAACCATGTGTCCCCTCCAAAATATAACTTGACAAGCATTCTTGTTAGCTTTTCAACACAACCTGAAATTCTTGCATCTCTCAATGCGACATTGCTCATAGTGACAATGAAGCGAAATATCATGACTAGAGTGGCAGCCCTCGTCTTGGCGACGATGGCATCCGCAACGCCTATGGCTGAACCAGTACGCAGGCATGCGTCAGAGTCCGCCGACAGTGGATGCTCCCGGGACTATCTGACGGGGCTCGTTACCCAGGTCCTTAGTTCCATGGTAGCACACGATCCATACAGCCTTCCCCTAGCAAGCACCTACAAGGCAACCGAGAACTCCCACCCAGCAGCACTCAGCTTCATGACCTCCTGGCGGACCATCACCAGGACAGGCTTGCCTACCATACTAGCCCTCGACACGACTCAATGCTCAGCGTACTTTGCCCTAGATATCAGCGAAGGCAACGACGCGACCCAGGCAGTTCTTCGTGGTCGAGTCAAGCTAGTCGATCAGCGCATCTCCGAGATAGAGTTGTTCATCAATCGTGGCCGCGGCGATCACGGCTTCTCTTTTTCGCCTGAGGAACTTGCAGCTAATGACGCTGTACTGATGAACCCTCCAGCTAATCGTACAAACCCCAGCCGGGCAACTCTGGAGGCTCTAAGCGAAGCACTTTTCGCCAGATCTAGCAACTTCTCGGTTAACGTCAACGATAACTGCCAGTTCACCGAAATAGGCTGGAAAGTGGTTGACACGGGAGTCTGGGGAAACAATTCGTCGCCGGAAGTGCCCTGCTCTTGGCCGCCAGAGCATCCAATTGATGACAACGCACGTGTTGGCTTGGTCATCGACGAGGAGTTGGGCTTTGTCCTGACCAGCGGTATCGTTCCAGGCAAGGTCTATCCCTACAATGGGAACATCTCGGCCTTTATCCCCGATGACTTGAGTGTGGCACAGGAAGCACAGGAGGTCTGGATCAAGGCTCAAGACGGTCTTTCGTTACTTGCTCCCACTGAGGCGACGGGTGACACTCTCGAATTGCTCCAGTACTACGATGATGAGCTTCAAGCCATGCAAATCAATGTCTATCTAGGCGGTCCAAATGCCACGTCAGTTTGGTTGTAGCCAGACTGCCGGCATAAAATAGGAGGATTGAATTGTATCGGGATGGGCAGACGGGAATATGACTTCAGAGATGTTTGCGACTGCCTTGGACAGGGAGCTTCCGGGCCGTGGTAATGACAGTGAACAGAATCATGGAGGTTAGGTTATGCGATTTGTAACGTACCGGATTCGAGGTTGGACAAGTGATCGACATGCACCTCATTAGTCGGCGGCAGTCTGGGCATTGCCGGCTATCTAACTTAGTTACTTTGTTGAAGAATTAAGATGGCAAGTCTATGGCGCATGTTCTGCTAGTGCGGGGAATTCTCAGCAGAGAGCCCAAATAAGCAATCGGAATTGATAATCCTGCAAGGGCCCTCGTTAGTGGTCAGGTGCCTCCTCCATCAACTCAGCCTCAATTGTTTCCTGTCCACTTCATCCAAAACCGTAAACATGCGCCTCGTTGACACGAAACGCATCCAACTCGCACATTTTGACGATGACAAGATCCCTAAATACGCCATCTTGTCCCATAAATGGGAGCAAGAGGAAGTCCTCTTCCAGGATATGCAGCAGGGCACGGCGTTGAACAAAAAGGGCTATGCAAAACTCGAGAGCTGCTGTCGCGTTGCGCGGGACAACGGGTTCCAGTACATCTGGGATGATACTTGCTGCATCGACAAGACGAGCAGCGCAGAGCTGTCGGAGGCTATCAACTCCATGTACCGGTATTACCAAGAGGCCGATATATGCTACGCATATCTTGCAGACGTGTCGGCGCTATCTGAGCTCTCCGATAGTAGATGGTTCACCAGGGGCTGGACACTACAAGAGCTGATCGCACCACATGACATGATCTTCTTCGACAGGGAATGGAACGCATTAGGGACCAAGATGAGCCTCGTGGAAGCCATCTCACATCGGACCGGTATCCCCGCATTCATCCTCTGCGACAGTGAACAAATAGAGACGACAAGCATCGCGCAGAGGATGTCCTGGGCTGCCGACAGGGTAACAACCCGAAAAGAAGACCGCGCATACTCGTTGATGGGAATCTTTGGCATCAACATGCCTCTCCTATACGGAGAAGGCGAAAAGGCGTTCTACAGGCTCCAAGAGGAGATAATGCGCGTATCAGAAGACCACAGCCTCTTTGCCTGGCGACACTCCGGCGAACACGGCGGTTTCCTCGCCCCGACACCTTCAGCGTTCAAAGACTCCGGTAACATTATCCCGTGGAACCCCTTCACGCCGTACAACAGTCCCTTCACCCTGACGAACAAGGGGGTTCACATGGACGCCCCCTTCATCGCTCAAGATGAGTCTGGCCGGGGAATCGTCATTCTGTACTGCGCCGAGGCTGGGAGGAGGAACGAGCTGATTGCAGTCCACTTGCGCGACGTCTACTTGACAATGGAGCACTACGAGAGATGCAGAACCAAAGAGTTTGAAACGGTTGATCTGAACCATTTCAACTTTATACAGTACCCTGTTCGGACCCTGTGTATCAGACTACAGACCCGCGATCCACGTCCGCGCGACAGAAGATCGCGCGTGGCACCAGAGGCACCACTCGGCAAAGTCTACTCGTCGCTATCAGCCGCTGCTGTTGCGGGCGACGAGGGAGCCGTATGGCTACTTCTGGCTCAAACTGGCGCCTTGACGGGAGCTTCTGGTGATGACGCCCAATCGGCAATATGCCTCGCTGCCCGTGGTGGCCATGAGCGCCTAGTCAGCCAGCTCATGACCCAAAGGGATACCTCGAATTTCCTCGTCGACAGAACCGGTCGCACAGTCCTCTCCCACGCAGCGGAATTCGGCCACGAGGCAGTTGTACGACTAATCCTGTCCACCGCCAGGGTACAACCCGACGCCAAAGACGACCTCGGACTGACGGCACTCTGGTATGCAACCCGAAATGGACACAAAGAAATCGTTGCGCTACTTCTCGCAACAGGCGTAGTGAGCGCCAATGTATGTGGCAAGGGCGAGTCCGCTCTTTGGCACCCTGCCTCGAGAGGCGACTTCGACTTGGTCCGGTTACTTTTGGAGCATGGAGCCGTCGACAACGAGGCTGGCCAAACCGCCCTCTGCGAAGCAGCTTCCAAGGGGTACGCCCGCATTGTAGAGGCTTTGCTCATCAACAAAGCGTCTCCGCTAGAAGCCAAAGGCCTCAACGAACAAACCGCTTTTCGGCAAGCCTTTACCCAAGGCCACATAACCATTATGAGTCTTCTCGTCAGCTACGGCGCCAACATCGAGGCGAAAGATTTGGAAAATCGCACACCATTATGCTACGCATGTCACAAGGGAGACGAAGCTCTTGTCGAATTTCTACTTGAGCATGGTGCCAACACCGAGGCGAGGGATGTCAAGAGACAGACGCCCCTATTGATCGCGTGTGTAGAAGGAAACCAAAGTCTCGTTGAGTTTCTGTTAAAGCATGGCGCAAAGACCGACAAGCTGGATTCCGTAGGTCGGACGCCCCTGGCACGCGCTGCCATGTGGGGAAACGTGTCAATGGTCAAGCTTCTGCTCGAAAATGGCGCTGATCCGAGGGCTACATGCTCCAATGGTAAGACCGCAGCATCGTATGCCGTGGGGAAGGAGACCAAAAATCTCCTCACAGAGGGACGATGGTACAGAGCAGTGTTGAACAGAACGGGATCCAAGTAAGGTAGGTTTCCCTGATTTTGATGCAGCAATCTAGGCAAAGTTCGACAACATACCTGTAGAGAAAGGGTTTATGTTGCCATGAATATACTCCTGTATCAAAGTAATTGCAGTTAAGATAACAGGAAGCGAAAACGCATCAACTACTGGAACTTGAGGTTTAAGCTAGCTGGCTTACATGCCAGACCTTTATGGTTTTACCGCTGATCGGAGGCGAAAGCACTGTCTAAAGACGCCAAGCCCTGTGAGTCGATGTATGTAAATTCAGTTCCAAACATGTATGCCTAACCTAGGTAGCTTCATTTCTCCTCGACTGATTTTGAGCTTAGATTTAGTAAGTCGGCAAGCTTCTAAGTAGCTCAATGAGTTCGACATTATCAACTATTTATAGTGCCTTTTCAGGTCAAACTTTAGCATACCCCTGACACGCTTCCTAAAACCCATTTTCCAGTCTGAGGTCCCCTGTGAAGCTGAGACTCTAGGAAGAGTTTGGTCTACCTGGGTGGTCTCTATATCAATATGCCTTTGCAAGATAATTTCTACCTTGGCTTGGTAGTCAAGGAGTTCAGGATGGTCCCCTTTCCAGCCTCCAACATCGTCAAGCATGTTTCTCAAGGAGTCGCGAGGAAATTTACATTTCTCCAAAATGAATTCAGTTCTAGTCTCTCCTTGTCATATTCACGACCGTGTTTGATGACTTCATTCCTGGGTTTGGCGTCGAAGAACTGGTGACCAAAGATTGTACTGTGAAGCAGCGAGTACAACGCGTATCCGGGAATAAACACGCTGGACTGGCTTGATATCTTTGCTTTGACGTATGAAGAAATGGGAACTTGGGAGCAGAAACCTAGGAACCAAACTTGAGAAGGATTATCTAGGGTGTTTCCCGACTCGTGTAATGATTTTGACGAGATGAGTTCAGGGCATATGATAAATATCCAGTGTGGAGCTTGAGAGATGCTGGGATCGTTGCGTTTCTTGGCCACAAGATTCTTGCAGAAGGAGTACTTCATGAATATCGCTCTCTGATGTGAAATCTTGGTGAATGCCGAGTCCACTCTATCGAGCAGCATGACGAGTTTCGAAGTTTCAGCACTGGTGGCATGTGCAAATGCCATCACAGGAGAAACAGCGTCGCGGAATTCCGCGGGGTCGAATGAAATAAAAGCCCTTGTGTTGTCAGCCACCGCGGATATCTGGATGGTAATTGCTTTTAGCAGAGCGAAATCAGGGTCAAACTCTGGACTTGATCTCGAGCGAATCGTCTCCCAATTCCCCAGGATCCAATCCCGACCGGTTCGATGCAGATAGTCGACGCGATCGTCTGCATATATGTCCACAAGGCCCTTTGTTCGGCTGTTGAGTCTCCTCTTGGCGTTCTTCAAAGCGTTCTTGGCCGCAGTCGTGGTAACGCCGTTAAGGTCAAACTCGCATGGGATGTCTTCGTCGGCCAACCACAGCGTCTGAAGAAACGTACTGTGGTCCTGGCGACGCATAGCTTCGATGAGCTGAAAATACTCCGAGGCTTCCGCACGAAACTTGGGCTCTATGCGATTCCAGATCCTCTCAAACAGCTTGGCAACATCGTCCGGAATGTCATCCAGCGTGCTTTGCAACTTGGAGAGTCTGATACCCTCTGTCAAATCCACAAGCCAAAACTCGACAACAATCGCGACCCATAGGAAGACGCCTTGTGCTTTGTCCACAACATCTCTTAGAAGTTTGTCCACCTGGCTCGGAAACATTGCTTTCAGCTCCTGAAAACCGTCGCTCTGGCTAAACTTGTCGCGAACAAAGACCTTGATGTCATCTTTTGTCAAACTCTCGACTTTCAACATCGGCCCTCGCTTATATCTATCGTCGAAAACGTTCCACGGGCGGCTACTGACGCAGACTTTGACCCCCTTGTGCAAGTTCATTCGCTGGACAAGATCGACCAACTGCTTATGATCCCCTTCAAACTCATCCAGTCCATCAATCAGTAATGCGAGGTTGAAGTCTCTTCCGGCCTTGGATGTCAGGGCATTGAAGCAATTGATGAGTTCGGCGGTAGTCCATCGTGGCAATGACACTTCAGATCCAAATATTTGCAGTAGAGTCCACCGTCTAGGATGAATCTGCGAGATGAGGTCTGGGTAAGCACTCAGGATTTGGTAAAGCAGGGTTCTTAGAAGGCCTTCGGAAGTCTTTTGCAAGTTGATGCCGGCATTCCAGAAATAGAATCCTGCGAGAATAAGCGGCAAATTGCCTGTCCATTTTTCGAGGTGGAACCGGAGAGACGTTTTGCCAAGAACATGCTTCATCAGAGTGGACTTCCCGGCGCCCGGCTTTCCCGTGATCCAGTAGATATCTTCCGACTCGCTCTCAAGCCACCTCGGAAAGTCTGACCATAGTGGTTGGCCATCATCACCAATACGTGGTTCACTGAATATCCACTTGAAAGTCTTGATGTGTGCTTCTGGGATAGCTAGCTCTCGGGCGCCAATTGTGTCGAATAAAAGACTGCTGGCTATTGTCGTGTTGATCTTTTGAATCTGGGTTTGGTCTGCGATTTTGGATGTATCTGGAGGCGTTGGGTCTGTCAGAGATTTGGAATCCCAGATGACGCTGACGAAGTAGTCGGCCTTTTCCCTGCTTTTGTACGCCTTGTTGTCAAGCATTTCTGCGAGTTTCTGGCTGAAGTTGCGCGTTGTCTCGTCGATGCGGTCCAAGTTTTGCATCATGTCTGCTTGTTGTTGTGCGAATTCAGCCACACTATCTCCTTTCTTACTTGCCTCATCCCTGGGACGAGAAGTTAGCTTGAAGACTCCTACTAGAGAAGCAGACCGCACCAGATAAAGATCAAAAGAGCCATGTTGATCTCTTCCTTAATCTCGCCTAGTCGTTGTTTCATCCGCTCAATCTTGCTAGCAGACCATATACCCTCAATCACTACCACAAGACTGCTCACGGCGCGATCAAATCCATGGTTTCCCGTGGCTTGATGTTTCGAAATAGCGTCCTCAAGCTGGCGGCTAATATCCTTGCACTCATGACAAAGACGAACGAAAATCTCCTGGGAACTTCCGGCTGGTACATTTGTCAGTAACTTTGACTTGGCTTCTAGTTCGCCGCTGAACGTCGAGAAGTCGGCGACTGTTGCGGAGAGCTCGGCATTCCGTGAGGTTCTCCCGACCGAAGAGCTGTAAGCCTCGTTCGCGCCTGAAAGCACACGGCTCCCAAAGTCAAGGAACTGTACAACACCGGCGACAATGCTCAGTGTGCTCAAGGGATCCATAGCGATGGACAATGCATCGAGGGAATAGCAATAGTGAGGGGCTACTCCAAAAACAGGTGGCGACGCGCATTTTTCATCGCTTTGCTCGACGCGCCGGGGCTACACACGTCAAGCGCAGATGCAGTCAGCCTCATGTATCCTCGTGAAACTAGCCCGAGGCGAATTGAATGCCTGTCAGTGTGAAAGTGGCTGGCTGGCCAGCGCATAAGATGGTGCCCTCCTGCGAGGTCGTGTTGGTCCTATGGAGCGCAGATCCTTCTGACTGGTCACAGCCTGCATAAGGCGCCTCTGAGGCTGAATATCTAGGTCATCTGACGGGCCTTACAGGGGAGTTTAGGCAGCCCGGGAGTTGAAGTGAATGATATTCGGGTAGTCAGACCACATACGCCATGTTCAAGAACTAGGTGGTATCAAACCAAATGCTACAGCCTACTGCGTACATTATAGAAACCCGTTTACAGTTGGTTCGTTGTTTTCAGCTGATAACCCACATTCTTATTCTCTATACTTTGACTGGAGTACACAATATGCAACATGTTGCACTTTCTGGCTCTAGGTATATCCGCTTCCCCGCTCCAGCCATCATCATCATCTGAGACAGTAGCCGGGGTGGCCTATACGCAGTCAGATAAGAGGAGCCGGCCAAGATAAAGGCAATAACGCAGGGTCCCACCCTTTCGCATAACCCCCCCTTTCATAAGAATTACCATAATAAATATATAACTTTAAAGC
>JAADYS010000896.1:0-23572 GCA_012931995.1 Fusarium albosuccineum | reverse complement strand
CCTTAGAAGGCAAACACAGGGGCTCACGAGACTTACCCCGCGGGTTAATCTCTCCCGGAATCATGAGAGAGTGATTTTTGTTCACTCCCGAGAGACTTTGAGGAATGTTCTCTATCGGGAAATTCAGCAACGCATTTTGCAACCAGTCTTGGTCGCCGGGAGGTTATGTTATCTCGCCGATTAAGCCTGTGGGATTTGTGGCGCTCACAGCTGGGCATAAGTCCAAAAAAAGAGACGTGTCTATAAAGCAACAGCATGGTTAGTGGTGTGTGGGATCTTGGTGGGTGCAGAAAGTACCTGTTTCTTCTTGCTCTTCCTGCTGGGCCAGGGTATCGAACGTAGTGGTATTGAACGTAGTATTGAACGTAGGGGTACTGAACGTAGGGGTATTGAACGTAGGGCACGAACTTGTCCTGTTTTTCGCGGTTTCGTAGGTAACCAACCCATCTCTCGCTACTGTTGACATTCAACCCAATCAGCGCGGGTAGCCTAGTAGGCATGAATACTGATGAGTGAAGCCATTCTTTCCGTAGGACGGCCAACACTACACAAACATCAACCATGAATGAATCATCGCCAAGTGACATAGACTCCCAGCGACGTCTAGGCTTGGTTGTTGACACTGTCATGAAATCAGTAAGGGGTGTCGTGATTTTGATCCTCTACAAAGCACCCGCCTTGCAAAGTTAAAGAACTGGAGGGGTTTGTGGAGATGCGGTTAGCGTGTAAAACTGCGTTCTTTGATATTGTAGCTGACCTCTCGGCCTCTTCGAAAAGGGAAGTAAGTATAATAAATAAAAAACTGGGGAGAGGTAGTGAGTTACCTTCCTCTTTTTTTGCTTCGGGGGTTCAGCCATTTATTAACATCGGTGATAGCATCTTGGCAAACAAGTAGCGGCCTCAGGCAGCCATAAAGGAGGCAGCGGTACGAGGCTCTCACTAAGGCGCACTGAGGTACACTGAGGTACACTGAGGCGCACTGAGGCACCCGACACTGAGGCACACTGAGGCACCACACTGAGGCACACTGAGGCGCGACAAGGTGCGGTCGGCGAGCATTTCTTTATGCCCTGTGACGTGTATATTGGAGAGCCTTTAGATATCCCACGCCCAGTAGCACGCCCATGGCAAGTCAGGTCTCGGTTGCTAATATAAGGTTTTCATTTGTCTTGCTTGTTTCTAAACGTATCTCCTATTTATTATGCATAACATAAGAAACAGAAGGTAGCCTCAAGTCGTGACGCGGCATAGTCGATCTCCGCCTCAAAACGGCATCAGTAAGTGAGGTCCATTTCAGCCCATGCAGTGCCTCAGTCACACGACCAGCTGAGACAGACGCCCCAGAATATACGAAGGAAAATGCAAAAAGCAAACCTAAGTCCCGCCTTTCAGCCGCAAGGTCTCACATGCAACATTACCACACACCTATCAAGACCGGAACAACAGGCTGGCGATATGAGTGGTCCTGACTTGGCTGTTAATTCTAGATGCGCGAGAATCGTCAATTTATTTAATAACCGAATCCTCAGATATGAATGAATTCATTCTCCGTTATCCTCTTGATCATTTACGCTACAGATGAGCCGTTAGCATCGCTTTCACGTTAATGTGGTTAGGTTAGCTCAAGAGACAGTGAGAATTAGAGGAAAAGGAGTCTGTCAAGCGCAAAGGTTGACTGGTTTCATTCCAGTATCCCGAGGCTCACCGAGCGTCATCACCTATCCCTAAGGAAGGTGAGTGAATCGCGCCTCAGTGGTGTGAGGAGAGCACCTCAACGTTGCTCGAGGCTTTCACTTGATGCCATCAGAATGCATCCACTAATTAAGATATTGAATTTAACCTACCACTATATATTAGAACTCAATTTCTCGAAAATGAACGAGTCATTGTCTTTGTCAATCCATGAGCCCTTTACCTCCCACTTCACCAGTCTGCCATTGTGCGCGGTGCTCTGTTTGTAATTAAATGCAAAAAAAAAGTACTCGTCAATATACCAGCCAACTCGAGGACCTCTCGGCAAATTGCCTTGAGCACCCCAGAAAAGTAAGCATATGCCAGTAATTTCAATCTTTACGACAATGGACTGACTGATGTTCAGGTCTACAGCCCATAGCTCGCCCTCCACCAAGGACGACAAGCAACTCAGGGGTGAACGCATCAGTCGCTGGCTTGAGAACAAGGAGGAGCCAATAACAGATACACTAGCGACTGGGAGGACACGGCTTGTTAGCAATCCTTGCTCCGAGGACAAACTTTAGTCGGCTGTGATAGTGAAGTGGTTGGCGGCGATGATGATGATGCTTGATTCTACTTCCTTGTGATAGTTTACTGGTCAAATGCATGTCAACAATAATGACGAGGGCATCAGCAAAGAGACATGATACGTAGGAAAGTGTTTTTGATCTATCATTATGCATTCACTCTATTCGCCCGATCTCGGCGGACCAGCATTAATTCCAACCGACGTCGGTTCTTGGCTTACAATCGGACATCAAAGTCCCGGTCAGCTGATCTATGCACCTGCAACCATTCAACATCTTGCTATTAACAAAAGGAGTCATTTAGATCCTCCCGACGTTTTACCCGCTTGCGGAGTCACATCTTCGATGTTATCCAGCAGATTCGTTATCAGTGGAATTCGGTGTGCCACCTCTGGATCTCTGTCTAGACCTTTCACGACCTCCACCTTGAGCACCCTCGCAATGGCGTCATCAGCACAATCCAAAATCGACCTTCTCCGTGAACGGCTAAATCCAATCAAGCCAACAATCGCCATGGCAGCTCATAACCCGCTGGGTGCCAAGCTCGTGGAGGAAGCTGGTTTTGGGGCCGTCTGGGTCAGCGGCTTCGAGCTCTCAGCTTCATACGCTGTTCCCGACGCCAGCATCCTTCCCATGAGCACAATCCTAGACATGACACGCGCGATGGGCCAGGTCCAAACCCTCCCCCTAGTTGTCGATCTCGATACGGGCTTCGGAAACGCCGTCAACGTTGCCTATGTCGTTCCTCAGTTCGCTGCGGCCGGTGCGTCGGCCGTTGTCATCGAGGACAAGGCTTTTCCGAAAGACAGCAGTCTGCGTTCTCAAGGACGTCACGCCTTGATATCGATCCCAGAGTTTCAGGGCAAGATCGAGGCTGCCAAGATCAGCCCTGTGCTTGTCATTGCTCGAACGGAAGCTTTGATTGCGGGCTTAGGTGAAGAAGAGGCCATCAAGCGCGCCACAGCCTATGCAGAAGCCGGGGCCGATGCAGTACTTGTCCACAGCAAGCAAAAGACTCCGAATGAGATTCTATCGTTTTGTAAAGCCTGGTCGGGGACTGTGCCGCTAGTGATAGTGCCAACCAGTTATCCACAACTCTCTTTCGCTGATGTAGCAGCACTAGGCAAGGTTGGCCTGATCATTTGCGGTAACCATGCCGTTCGGTCAGCGGTTTCGTCTATGAGACGTACTTTTAGCCGCATCCTGGAAGATGGAGGTATTGGTGGAGTTGAGGGGGAGATAGCGCCAGTGTCCGACGTCTTTGAGCTCCAGGGAGACTCTCACATGCGCTCCATCGAAAAGAAATATCTCCGCTAGGCATATTGGAAGCCTATATGATACGCTTCAGGTGTTATAGATGAATTTACATCATAAAGGGATCACGGTTGAGTAACAGAAGTAGGGTTTCATATCGTTTTATTGAAAGCTATAAGAAATATTTGCTTTGAAGCGCGATTCATGATCCACATGAATCCATACAACACCCTACACCAAGCCCCTCATGATATAGCCCTTTTACAGGGGAAGGCCAGCAAGGGGGCCAGAAAGGAGGCCAGAAAGGGGAGTGAGAACGGGGGCGAGCGCACTGCTGCCGAGGCCGGAGAGAAGAGGGGTGAGAGCAGATACCAGGCCGGGAACAATAGCGCCAACGAGGCCAGTGATGAGGGTGAGGAGCTTGGAGAGGATCTGGAAGACAGAGTGGAGGATAGAGATGAGCTCGGGTCGGAGACCGATGACGCTGATGACGGTCTTGACAGTGTTGAGAACTTGAGAGACGAGGACGACAACGAGGCTGAGGACGGTGTCGACATCGACGTCAGGGACGTTCAGGCCAGCGGCGCCGGTGAGCTTGGTGACGACCTCGTTGAGGGTGGATTGGACCTCCTCGAACATGGGGATGGCCTTGGTGGCGCCAGCAACCTTGGTGAGGTCACCAGCCTTGACCTTGTCGACAATGTCGTCTAGAACTAGTCAGCATATAATCAAGAAGTGAAGCCTATATGGTACGTACTAATGCCGGTAGTCTGGCTGTTGAGAGTGTGGACAGCACCCTTGAGAGTGGTGATCAACTGCTGAGGGTCGGTAATGCCCCGCTTAACAGGGGCCTTGATGGGAGTCTTGATGGGAGTCTTGGTAGCCTCATCAACAATCTGCTCAACTCCAACAGATCCAGGGACGAGCTGCTCAGCAGTCTTGACAGCGCCGTTGACCTGCTTAACATCGCCAACAGGAGTAGAGATGGGAGAGGCAAAGGCCGTAGCGGCCAGAGCGAGGACGGAGAAGAAAGCAGCCTTCATTTTGAAAAGAGTGTGTATGTAAAAGAGTGTGGTGGGGTTGTAAAGGAACGTGGTTGGTCTGTAGAGTTGAGCTGATGAGGATGAGGATGAGATGGTTGGGATGGCGACGTCAAGAGATCCTTTTATGTCTTCTGGGCATGTTTGGGTATGACGATGAGGAGCTGCCAAATGTTGATGGATCTACTAGTTCTGGCAGCGACATGTTTCTACTATTGCCGTCGATCGCTCTCTTAGCAAGGGGCTTGGGACCGAGCGTCGAGTGGCAGGCTTGGCTAGTGACCCTAGGCTGGAGGACCGTCTTTCTTGGGGTCTGTCATTGATCTACAAAGCATAGGTTGCAAGCATGTATTTGACAGACTGATCACTGATAGTTGGCTTTGAGTCTTGAGAGGGCCAATTGAATGCACTTCCAGTCATCAACAGCTGTGTTGGGATTTAACTGCTTCCGCCTACTTGTGTCTCCGTGTTTTCCATCCCTATCAACACCTTGTCACGTCACATCTTCCATAAAGCTCTGAAACTGCACATCATGATATATCCCCTCCCACAATGCTACCTACTCCTCCACAGACCCCAATGCTTCCCAACGACGCCATAGCCCCCTGACGGCAGATTGAACCCATGTCCGAAATTCAATGCGGGAGAAAGAAACCCTTGCTCAACTCTCGTGTAGCCCTGACGATCCTTCTCCTGACAGCAACCCGGTAGTTTTGATCATCGTCGCTAAGCGTTCGTCTGTCGTGGCCGAAACGAATCAGCAGCGCCGTCGGTTGTTAGCGGCTCGCTAAGCATCAGGCGATGCCGTTGGATGCCACGACATTGATGCAGAGTGTTGCAATGCTTCTTCTGAAACTCTGCCAACAATGCAAATAACAGAAAAACCTCGCGTCAGGCAATGCAAGTCCAGCATTCAGAGAATACCCTTTTACAGGCGCAATTGCATGGTTGCTGGTCCCTTAACCACCAAGACGGCCCCACGTGGCCCCGTCCCAAGCCAAGTCGATCGGCATTTGGGAGATCTGAACCCGAAATTCCGGTTGGTGGCAGCAGGAGATGACCTCCCCGTAATTTGACCACAAGCAGGAAGGCTCCCGTTGATCTTGGGCTCGACAGACGGCTGCCATTGCGTCACTCTCCCGAGCGCCTTCGGGAACGAGTCGAGTAATTGTCGGAACACCCGATTTCCGAAAACTAATCGTGGCATTCAAGGCAATAGTCTGTTAGCTTTGCATTGGGATATTAAACACTGGCATCCCGGCGACGGGAGTTGGGTAGTCAATAGTGAGTCGCAGTTCTAACATCCGACTCGGCAATTTAGGGAGACGCACCAGGATTTCACTGGAAACTCATTTCACAATTGAATCGGAATTTCTTAGTGACATCGTTCTTACATCAAGCCTCTGATATCGAAAAATTGACAAAGTTCAAGATTCAGGTAGACCCAATATTGGTGGTAAAACTCCATATGACTGAGTTCACACTCTTAGCGTGTCACTGAAAGGCTTCAGTATGGTCAAAAGATCCTTTACAAACTAGGTATATATGCTCAAATCTCAACTAAATCATATGCTTCGCCGCCAAATGAACATCACTAGCCCAAAATTTCGTCCACACGATGCCCCTTGGCATTCAAAGTCTTGACCATATCATCCCAAACCCGCCGCTGCATACGCTGCCCCTCTACACCACTGATCCATTCAGGCACAGCATACCTATATCATATGTCAGTCATTGTATAACTCACGATCGATGACGCACTTACTCTTTAATCACGCAATCCGACACATACTTGCCATGACTCTCCGGCCCTGCAACCGCAGCATGCAACAACGTCCGACTACCCTCCTCCGCAGTCCGCCCCGGCAATCTCCTCCCAAGAAAGATCTGAACTTTGAGCATCCCGCCGATATTGCGGTCCAGATCCGTGATGCAGACGCCGGGGTTCATGACGTTGATGACCACGCCGGTCTCCGGCTCTGGGAAGAGCGATGCCATTTCCCGGGTTGCATAGACTTGCAGCAGCTTGGTCAAAGGGTATCGGCTGCCCAAAGTCAGTAATTTGCCCCAGTGGATCAGATTGAACGCATCTTACCTTCCGGACAACCTTTTATTATCTTCCTTCTTGCTCAGAGCCTCAAACAAGTCTCCGTTGATACCATCCAGAGCTCCCTTGCAGTCAAACGCCGTCATGCCCGAGACGATGACAAGGTGTGGCTTGATTCCGTGCCTACTAGCTGACTCTCGAAGCTTGGGCATAGCTCGGATAGCGAGAAGCATTGTTCCGAGGACGTTGACCGTGACGGTGGTCTCTACTCCTTCCGAGAGCGTAAACGTATCCAGGGCAATACTCGCATTCTCAATCAACGCATCAATCCTATCTAGAGTCTCGAGTCTCTTTGCGAAGCTCTCGACCGAGTCTAGAGATGCAAGGTCGAGTTGCCAGACTTGACATACATCTTGTCGGCCGGTCGCTTTGTGAATCGCTGCGGCTGCGGTTTCGCCTCTCTGGATGGATCGAACCGCGAGGATGACACGCTTGGCCCCGAGTCTGACAAAATGTTTAGCACATTCTAATCCAAGGCCCGTGTTTGCGCCTGTGACGATGTAGGTTCCGCCGGTGGTGCTCGCGGTTGTGGGAACAACAGGGAGGGTGGACCACTGCGCGCGCGCAAAGTCCTTGAAGCTGGTCATGATGACAGATGTCAATAAGATCCCAATGTATGTGAAAGACTATGGTTTCGGAATTGTTTCCGAGCTAATGATCCATAGCGTATGACTTGAGTAACGACTCCTCGTTGCTTTATACACAAACTATCCTCCGCAGCCCTGCGACAAGTCCGCAGGCTGGAGACACATCCAAGATCTCGACGGACTTTGCCAAACACCGGAAAAGATTGGCAACTACATTCGTCCTCGTCTTAACCACCAAGATCAGATGCCATGTGTTGCGACAACAGCCGAGCCACTCAAATATAGATCTACTTCCTAAAAAGGCAACCAATCCTCTTCCTATCTCCGTAATCCCCGATGCATCGTTGCGGAGAATTGTAAAAGTCCAAGATCCGCTCGGAATAGTGCAATTAGTCGGTCTCGTGAGCTTACAAGGCATTGCAATTTGTCTACTGTTTTTTTTTTGTTGGCAGCCAAGAACAGTATGGGTGTTGTTGCTCTTAGTGATCACTCAAATGATCAATATGCGGAAGAGAAGTTCCATGGTGGCAATCTCACCAAGTCCACATCTCACAGCGCCCGACAGCTCAATCTCTCTCATTACTGTCAAGTATATACAGAAAATAGCAGTCCTACAACGCATCCCTAATAATAAGAACACCACGACGGTTCCACCTGGGTACCCGTCAGATTCGCACATCATTCCGCCGGTCGGATTCCCTGGGGATTCCAGAACACATCATCCGGGTCATACTCAGCCTTGATCCTCCTCAAACGCTGCAAATTCTGCCCATAATATAGCCTCGTAGCTGTCTCGCCATCCAACTGTGTATCCAGGTAATTGGCATACATGCCCCATTCGCCTTCAGCCATAGACGCCGTGACGCTCTCCCGAAACCCTTTGAGAAGAGCAAAGCCCTCTTCTGGATACTCCCCATTTGAACCACCGTCGGAGAATTGGTAAAGTAGCAGTTTATCGCGATGAGGGAACGCAGTATCTGAAGGTGCCTTATCCGATATGGCCGAGTTTGGGCCACCGAATACGTCGAGGAGGAGGTACCACGAGTGGCGCGCCGAGGGATCTTTGGCGTTGGTGAAGAGTGCATTAACCAGAGACTCGACCTGGCCTCTTGTGAGAGCGTGGGTCACGAGGCTTGTTGTGTAAAAGGTGCCGTGCTGTCATGTGTTAGTCCGATCGCAAGAGGTAGGGTCGGGAATAGTCTCACCTGGTCGTACGGGCGCCTCTGATTGAGGTCCTGGTCACCAGCGAAATGCTTTACACTTTCAAGCCACCCCATCGTCTCTGCCTTTGTGATCTGGGCATTAATCTCTCCCAGAAGTGTCCGCAAGACATTATTGAGACCCTCTCTGGTGCCGTAGTACGCGCCTTGGATTGCCTGCCCATTCGGTCCCATAAAGATCTGCACATTCATCTCTCTCGGTGCCCGCGCTCCAAACTCCTGAAAGGCCAAGAGTCCTTCGACTGCCTCATCCTTCTCCCAATCAAGTTCAATCCTGAAAGTCGTGACGATATCGGGTGCCTCAAACGTCCTAAAGTCGAGTTCAGCCATGATGCCGAATGATGATCCTGCGCCCTTGAGAGCCCAGTTCAGATCAGGCGTGTCCCAGTCCGAGCTGAGTCTTATCGTTCCGTTTGGTAGTACCACAGTCGCGCCGACGAAAGAGTCCAGTGTGAGACCGTACGTTCGAGAAGCCATGCCGTACCCGCCGTGTAAAGCGTGACCAGTAATGCCAACACTGCCCTCGTCAGTTTGCGTAACTCCGGCGACAAGGCGTCTTACCCGGGGCATGTCCCATGAGCAAGAGCTCTTTGGTTAAAGCTGAACAACTCAGAAGCGACGCGCCCTAGTCGTGCTCCAGGTTGAATGGTACAACTCATGTCCTTGTGCAAAGTCACCTTGTCCATAGCATCCAAGACAATGACCAGATGCCCATCTTCACCACCAAACCCGAACGATCCATAGCTGTGTCCCCCGCTCTTGGCGCTGACTCTAACTCCGTTCTGGCTACCGCATCTCACTGCGGCTTGTATATGCTGGATCGTTGTTGGGATCGCGACCGCTGCTGGCGTGTATGGGAGGCGCAGGTTGTACGGCTTGGTGTCTTGGGTCCATTGAGTCGAGTTTCTCGGTGCGTAGGGAACAGATGCCTGAGCCAAGCAAGATGTAAGAGAATCTTCTAGGCCACATGACGTAGGAAGAGCTCCTGAAGCCGCCGAATACAGGCTGAGAATGAGGAGCGAGAGGGCCTGAAAATGCGAGGGCATGTTGTCGGACATTATCTTTCGGAGCAAGTTTCCGGTCGCTCGGGTATCGAGAATCTCTTATGACAGATACCGCGACAGCTTCCCTTCATTCTAGAGACGGGGGCTCTAGCGATGTCGCAGTGTTATATAGATGTCTTTGCCGCCGGCAATCCACGAACACGAGAAGCGTACATGTAGGCAGACAAAGTCATCACCCGAGACACCACGTCAAAACATCCCAAGGGGCGCGCCATGCAATGAAATGGGGCTGTTTTGAGGTCGCTTCTATTCCGAGAGGCGTCGTGGATCACAGAGGGAGCAAGGTGCTCGGGATTGACGCACAATACGAGCTATGCCGAGATTTCATGAGGACGGCCTTTGTCCCCCAAAGCCATCTTTATAAAAGAGGCCATTCCAAGATCGCCAGCCAGTGCTCCCAAGATGATCGCCTATGTTACAGGATCTTCACACTTACGATATCGAGATGACGCTCTCCCGAAACAGTGTCGATCCCAGCATGTTCGATACTCTGCGATCAGCAAGATCTCTCCCCGATACCAGCGAGGAGCGAGATCCCGACCCTCGTCAAGCCCAGGTAACACCAGTCACCCCTCCATAGCACGCAGTACCACCCTATCGAAACAAGATGCGGTCCATGCTACGTGGTTAAAGACGCTCATCGAGAGAAGCAGACAAGCCTTAAGAAAACGTTCATAAAAAGCCAATTAAGAAAAACAAGCTTCTGATTGTCTCATGCTTATTTCATGAATGTCTTGGCATCCAGCCTTAAACCTCACAACTTTACAATCTTCGATCCGATCCAAAAAAAACCCGCCCGCGTGCAACCTCACCTCCAACACGAGCAGCCGTGGCTCCAATGAATGCAGTGCACAAAGCCAGCCACTCAGCGTTTCACAATATGTATCGCCACTTGTGCGCGCCTAGCAAACTTTGAATGATCGCCCATTTGTTGGGTCCGCTGAGTTGTTGGTCGAGCTAATGCCAGGAACCGACAGATTTCTCTCCGAAGAGACGACTTGATTGGGTCGGAGCAGAAAAGGTGGACACGTGGGATCATTTACCTTCGGACGATTTCGATTGGGATATTCTACACGACAGTGTAAACAATACTGTTTAGTCTTGAAACATTTCAAGCTGACATGTGCAGCTAAGCATGCCGTCTCTTCCAGAACTAGAACTCGGGGAAGCGCCATGGTGGTAGGACAGCATGGGCTCTCCTCGCGCCACCGTGCAAGAAAACAACACATACTGATCGGTAAATCCAGGTACAGAAACTTAAAGAACTCGGAGACATTATCCGACAAATACCTCACCTCGTTGACGGTTGTCGGTGTGGAGAGCATGTCTCCGCCGTTGAGTTGTAAGCGCCGATGCGCATGCAGTCATCATGACTCGATACCTGCTCACCGTCTACCCATTGCATCTTGCCTCGCTGGACTTGAGACTCTCTCTTGTCCTGGTCGATGATATGATACGGTATATGTGATACATGTGCCCTTGGAAGCATATCGGTCAACCAACAGCCGCAGATCTTCCCATCAACAACAGCCTTATACCAGGTCCATCATTGCAAGTAAAATGTAACCCTTCCACAACTCGTTCCTGATCGACAAAAACCTTAATATCCGTTCTACCGGCCCGGCCGTTCCCATCTACGATTCGTGACAGGGAACATTCTTCAAGTCCCCCCAACTCAACACCATCTCGAAAGCACTGGGCAAGGGGCACACACAACCTCCCTCCTCGACTCAACCTCTCGGGTGTCGGCATCCCTTGCCCTCCCCCCGCACCTTGTCAACGTCAGCGCGGTTACACGGCCTGTCACTTTGGCGTATCGCCACAAGCTCCACCAGGAGCCACGCGGCTCTTTTCGTCCCTGACTAGTCGACAAGAGAAAAAAAAGCTCTGACCTCCTTCGAAACAATAAACCGCATGTGAAACGGGCGCCCTCCGCGTCCCTGTGCAGCAGAACCATCGTCCCATCTTCTTCTCGAACCAATCCTCGTGGAGCGCGTGTAGATCCGGGCCTTCTCCACCCCCGGCCTGTCGTGCCGTTTGTTCCCTCCTCGCCAGATGCAACTGTCATGTAGTGTGCCGCCGTCGCCAGTTGGCCGGATAGCGTAGGCGCCATCGTTTCGACCATCCAGTCTTCCACGTAGTCGCCGCGTTATTCGTCCGAGGCCTTTGCGACTCATGCCCTTCTCCGCTTGGGGTCCAGATGTTTCCACCCAGAGGCATCGGTGGAGAGAACGAGTTCTCGGGGGGCGAGCGGCAAGTGGGCGGCCGTGATTCACCGTCAGTCAACACTGGTTGACTATAAGAGCCCTCCTCTCCTCGCTGCTTTCCTTCTTCCCTCCTCCTCATCATCAACATCAACAGTCTCTTCTTCCATTCCTTCAACCCCTTTCAAACCCACGCTGCGCAAGCTAGTCTTGAAGCAACCACTTTCCTTCACACAACCTCAACGCTCAGGAGCACCAAGGTTTCGCACTCTCCTTCAAGAACCTTCTCTTCATCTTCATCTTCTTCTTCAAGATACCCAAAGACAACTCCACCGTCAAAATGTTCTTCAACATCGCCGCTACCGTTCTCCTCGCCCTCCCCCTTCTCGCCAACGCCGCTCCCGCCAACCTTGCTAAGCGCAACTCCGGCGAGCTCACCTTCTACAACCCCGGCCTCGGCGCCTGCGGTGGAACCAACGGCGATGGTGACATAGTGGTCGCCATGTCGGCCGCTCTCTTCGATGCCCAGAAGCCCTGCGGTCGCAAGATTAAGGTTCATGGCGATGCCGGCACTGCTGTCGTCACCGTCGTCGACCGCTGCGAGGGCTGCGCTACCAACGACCTCGACCTCTCTCCCGCTGCCTTCACCAAGGCGGTTGGCGATCTCGGCCTTGGCAGGGTCACCGGAAGCTGGGAGTGGGCCTAAGCGGTCTCGGCCCCTTCGACACTCGTCTTTTTTTGCTTCAGCGTGGGATACTCTCTTTCTCGGACACAGTTGATTGACTCGGACATATGGGGGGCATATGCGTTGGCAATGGCACGGGTTGCCTCCTGGATCGACTGCACAGGTCAGCCATGTGAATAAGGGCTCTCAAGAGACTCGATAAAAAACCTTCAACTTACCTTGCTGCTCGTTTCTCTGTTCTCCTGATGTGACATGTCCCTTCTCTTTAGCCATCACCCTCACTGGAGACCACTACCATGTTGTCAATTGTATTGATTCTGCCAATTTATGCTACCTGAACCTCGCTTTAGTACTCCTCAGCGTAATGACCTTGCTGATATCCGACCCCCTCAACCTAAGCCAGTATTTCCCCTGCCCAAGCCTGTCCCAGTCCCTGTCCCTCCGCCCGCCTTGTAAACAAATAGAATTTTCCTCCCTGGGTATGATACAATCCAACGCCTGTTTGCATTCTGTTTCTGCAATCCCCCTTTCCGATCCTTGGCTGTGCCATGTAGGTACAATCTGACGCCCCACTACACATCCTTTTTGATGCAAATGCAAATCCTTGATCAATCCAGATCTCCTAACCCGTCTTGTTCCTGAGGCCTGCCCTTCCAAATCCCGGCAGCCACTTTCTCCTATTTCCAGACGCCGAGGCAACCCTAGGGCTGCCCGCTGCTTGTTCTGGCGTCGCCTTGTCATTCAATGGCCCTCCAAGCATGGGCGTGCTTGGTGTTGCGGGCTCCTGGCCCATTGAGTCATCAGGCATAGGCATGTCTACAGAGACATGTCGTGCGTGACGAGGGAGCCGCATGATGGGCGGAGGGGTTGCGCTTTCGCGGTCATCCTCCGCCGCTCCTGTCCGGCTAATCCATGGTGGGAGCGCCGATTCACCATTAGTGTTCGGTGGTTCCACGGTGGACGGCTCGGCAGGAGCCGAATCTGAAGTTGCCATGGGAGGTGGGACATTGTTCGCTGACCCTCCTCCGAGAGACCGGCGGAAGAGCTTGGTAAGCCCATTGCGGACGGCCTGTTGTCCTGTGATGGGCGGGTAGTGGTTCTTCTTCTGCTCGCCGGCCGGTGGTGCCTGCTGAAGTGGCTGCACTGGAGTTTGCATCTCAGCCCTCATCTGGATGTCATCACTATTTCTCCTCTGCCTGTTGCGTCGGCCTGGCTTAGAGACCTTTGCGTTGGTTGGCCTACTCAGAAATGAGGGCTTCGAAGCAGCTGCCGCCTGGGCATTGAGACTGGACCGCCTGTTAGGAGGAGGCGGGGGTAACGAGGCTGAGAAGAGCTCTTGCTGAACTGGAAACAGGTCCATAACTCTCTGGGGGTCAGCGCCGGTGCTCACGCTTCCGTGATACACATTGCCAGGGCCAAACATGGCGTCCATAGCCCAGCCGCCCTTGGCAGCACCAGGGGGAAAGCTGAAGAGATCGGGAGAAACGCGCCCGCCTTGCTGGTTTGGCTTGGCGCTCTCGCGCATCCAAATATCAAGGCTCGACTCGAGTGACTCCACGTCCGAGTCGTCCGTGTCCCAGTCGTTGCCTCGTCGGTGAGATACAGTAGTTTCGTCTGCGGAGCGAGGACGCTGGATCGACCGGCCACGGTTTTCGAGGTATGCGCTGTTGTTCAATTCAATAATTTTGGCCGAAGCCTTGAGTGCATGAATTGGCTGGTCCAGGCGGGCACCCGAATGCCCATCAGCCTTCTCGTCCGAGGCATCTGATAAACCACTGTGGCTGCGCCTCATCATCGCTTGCTTCGATAGTGTCTCGTTAGAGTTCTGAAATCGTCGCAATGTAGAAGTAGAAATCGTGTCCGGCGTTGGTGGAAGGTTGTGGTCGTGCAATCGAACACCCCCTGGTGCGTCAGTCACGACTTTCCGGAGAGACTCTCGCTTGTCCTCCTTAGTGCGTCGTTGATTAGGGGTCCGACCAGTAAACCCATCCCTCTCCCGGCTTGATGGCCGTTCTTCCGAGTTCTTTTGCGAGTAAGTTGACTCAACCTGCTGTAGGGGAGAGCTTCGGTCGATGACGTTAGTGATCGAATCGAATTGCCCCGGTCTGTTCGAGGCCGAGTTCGACCGTCCGTGGCTGTGATGTGGGAGAGGGGATTTGGCGAGGGATGTCTTCGGTCGGTTAATGCTGCGTGCCTTGGTAGGGCCATCGGCGCCATCAAAAGACAGAGGTTCATCCAGTTTCTTGGGGCCACTTGTCTGACGCTCCTTGCCGTACACGCTCACAAAAGAGCTCTCACTCAAAACGCTCATACTCGGACTACCAAGGCGAGTCCCAGGGCCATTGTCGGGGTCCGCACCACCCTCAGGGACTTGTGTCAGGCTGATAACACTGCCTCTAGCTCCAAGATAGACATTTCGTAGATTCTCGGTGTTCTCGCTGCGCTGGGACAAGAAACTGGGCATGCGGGTGATGACTCTAGCATCATCTTCCTGCCGCGGGATGTCCGGCGACTTGGATTTCGGTGCGGGATCCTCGTAGCAAGGGTCAAACTTATGAGCCATGTACTGTCCCTCTGCTTCAATCTGCTGGACCATGGCACGTTCTTGAGCAAACTGCTCAAGCTGGGCCTCAAGCATCACAATCATACCAACGGCTTCCTCGATTGCTTTGTCGCGCTTCTCCATCTCTTGTACGAGAGAATCGTTCATTTCCTCCGCTCGCCTCTTGTCTGCCTCGAGTGTCTCAACTTGGTCTTCTAATGCTGTTTGTCGTTCGCGGCGATGATACAATTCCAGCTTTAGGTCAAAATTTTGTTTGTGCAGAGAGGATATGACCTAGAACGAGTCAGCTCAACTCATATAGACTAGTCAAAGTAATCTTACCTGTTCCATATCCTTGACACCCAATCCCTTCTTCCTGGACGACTCACTTCCAGCAGAGGAGTCCGGCCGGCGGTCATCAGACCCCCCGCCCTTAATAGGGGAGCCAGGGATGACCCGGCCAAACTCGCCTGAAGAATTGGCATCAGTATTAGTTCGCGACCATGATGATGCCTTTTCACTCTCAGCCTGGCGCTGGTTCTGAAGCCTCTCCTGAAGGAAGGACGACACGACAGGCTGACGTGTAGATTCGCTGCTAGATTCTCTCGTCAGGCGCGGCGTCATTCGAGGGTTTGTTCGCGGTGTGGTGCTGGTTGGCCTTTGACATGAAGCATGGTACAGTCGGTGGGAATGTTGCGAATGGGCGAGTTGAGGGGATGGTGGAACGGGAGAGACGGAGCTATTAGCGCTATGCATGGTAACTCTCGTGTTTGTGGTGCTGGTCGAAGATTGGGAAGCGGTTCGCCCGTAAGAAGAGCGAGAAGGAGGTCGGTCCATGATTAAGTTTACCCAACGGGTCTTTTATGCGATTAAGTGTAGTAAGAGTAAAGACAGGTCAGCCGTTGAATCTCGGGCAAGCCAAGAGGTTCAGTTTGTGGATGGGGGATATCGATATTTAGTCGACGTGGGATGGGCGATTAGACACGTAGTTATACGAGTCTATGCAGCATATCGGATTGGTCGCGTGTCGTGAAGTCCAGATCGCGGTGGTGTAGCTTCGTTCACTTCATCGCGGACGGTGCTTAACAGCTTGCCGGTTTCGTCGCAGGAGGCGAAATGGGCGGAATATTAATTAATCGATATTTCTTTTAGCTCGTCTCAGAGCTTGTTGTCGGTGGGGAGCTGGGCAGTTCAGCGATGGATGGCAGGAATCAAGCTCCTTGTGCAGTGTTTGTCGACGCAGAGACAGTGATGTCGCAGATGTCGACACAGATTTCCTTTCGAGACGTCGTGTGCTGTCTCCAGGCGATTCTCAGCAACTGCCAGATGCAGGCAATGTCACAATGCACGTCGATGCGAACGAGGGAGAGGAGGCGCAATATCGAAGACAGTGGATGTCAGTGACTTTACGAGTCAGTCGGCGATGACGATGTGAGGGAGACTGGTTGGTGCGTGTGTGGAGGGAGAAAAGAGGTCGCGGCGCAAGGAGTAAAGTAGGCACGAGGTACGTGACAGGACGTGTACGAGGAAGCGAGGACGGGAGAGACACGCGGGACGGGCCAAGAACGACAGGAAATGGGCCAATCTAAAGTGTCGCAGGCGTGATACTGCAGCTGCGTGTCTTGAGTAAAGATGTTTCAGAGACGGGGAGGGAAGAGAGGAGGGAGAGGGAGAGGGAGGAGGACGAGCAAAAAGAAAGGATAAGGATACCGACAGCCTAAGAAAGATGGACGTCCTTGATTGCGTTCCGCTCTCTACGTACCACCCGCCCACTTGCTCCTCCTGCCAGAACCCAAAACCCAAACTAAACGCGAGCCAATCCATTCCAATTCCACCGATCCCTGGCATAAGAAGCCCCCCAGGGGGCTTGAGCCTTGAAGCCCGTGGGCACAAAAAAAGGCGTGTGCCGTAAGGGCCTCCGCATTAGCGCTGCAGGCGGGACACTCAGTCAGGCACCAGAAAATTAGCGGGCTCGGTCGCTGCTGTTAGTGCCCGGGCGCCGTCAGCCGGGAGGGTTGCATTGATTGGGCGATCGACAGGACACACACACACCCAGAGCTCAAGAGTGGAGTTGGGTGGTTTCAGGGAGGGCGGCCCCGGGAGTTGAATTGGGACCATTTCGCGACCGCGACGGTCATTAAAGCTCAATCCACTTTACGCGGCCGTTCAATCTCGAGTAGCCTGCTATATTTGGCCTGAGCCACTATACAACCTCAGTTTTTCCTCCATCGGCAAGGTTCAGAGCTGCTATACCGTAGGGGTACGGCCTATCGAGCTCGTGTCCTCTGACGGCCAAGCGGGGGCGCATCTCGATACCGGGACGACGACGACGACGAGTCGATTGTAATCCTTAGAGATGACAATTTGGATCCTCAAGCCAATCCCAAGCCCGAGTCTGGCCTGTGCTTGTTTATTGACCTCCTGTTTCCACGGCGAATATGCAGAGCATCATCCATCATCAGTCAACTCAGGTCAAGGTTGCCTGTCAACTCGCAACTCAAACCCCTCATCCGTATCGTACGAAGACCAACCGACCCCTTCACGCGATCTCGCAAACTCTCCCCAAAGCCACACGCGTGCCCGTCACATCTCGAAATTGAAATCAGTTCCCCTCCACTAACAGCCTCTACTTCCCCCCTCATCACCTCCCGTCACCTCACAGCCCACGCGGCCACCCAATCACGGCCGCTTCCACTTCCCTGGGGAGCATGGCCCCCCGGCTCCCGGCGAGCGGGCCCCTCTCCGGGCCCAGGGCACGGCAGGGGAAACACACCCATGTCGTCACCTCGTCGAGAGCGCTCTGGGCGCGTTTTGCTTCTGTGATGTGCCCTGTCGTTGCTTTTGGCGGGCTATCCTCTGACGACGGACTCTCAGCGTGGCTTAACGAGCAGCACGAGGGAGAGGGGAAGAGCAGGAAAGCTGAGGCTGAGCCGAAGGATCAGCAGAGCGTCCGTTTCTCGGAGCCCGTGGTTCTCGCGCCGCTGAGAGCTCGCAAGACGTCGACTCTTCCCCATGTTTCAAGTGTCGTAATTGCCTGGCTTCTCCTCGTCGTTGTCCTCAGCAACCTAACTGAAACCCTTTGCAGGGTCTCGCACGCCATGCATCACGGCTCGCATCAAGCCATTGAGTCCAATTGCCGAACGATATAACTTGGGACTCTCTTCAGTCGTCGTAAAATCTCACCCATCAATTGGGCAGCACCACCAATGATGATGAAACCAGTCCGGCCCTTGTCACATCGGTCCGCACAGTTAGTCTAGCTTCAGGCTTCAATTGGAAGGGCCCGGCCTAGAACTCTCGCACCCTCCATCAGCGCCTTTGACGGAAACGGCCAAGCACAAGAAAGCCTCGTTCTTGTCTCACTTCAGCCTTTCCCGTCGGGAGTCGTCCGCAGTGGCAGCACTCCCACCATCTCACGTGGAAGTTTCGCGCCGCGCGCTGATACCCAACCTCATTGAAGCTTGCCGCCACCAGGAACTGGACCCTTTTTTCGTGCTCGATAAGCTTCGTACCTACTTGCAAACGAACGCAAACACACGCAAACCATCAGATGGATCCCGATCAAACTTTTTTTTCCTCCGACGATGCCTCTGCAGACGCGACCAAGTGGAACTTTCACGTCTAACGCATGTGCGGCTAGGGGGTTGCATACCGCTCCTTTGGCGGATCGCAGCATCTGCTATGCAGCTGTTAGTTAATGCAGCGCGACGCAAACACCTGGAGGCGGTCAATCCCGCCTACACGATGAATGATGGCGCTGAGGCGCGGCTGGTAACGACTATCGCGCTTGATTGAGCGTGGACGGCTGAAAGCTGGGTCCCGAAGACACCCGGGTTCGGCTCATTGCGCTGCCAAACCTCCAGCTGAAATGCTGTGGAGAGTATCACTGCTCACATCAGAGGTCAAAAGTACCAGAATCGTGCGATATAGGAGTACAAATTCTTGCTGTGTTTCTCGCTTGTAACGTTCAACATCGTGCATCTGTCTCGGCCTTGGCATCCGCCTGCGCCAAAGTTTGACAGCCACCCGGACACGCGGTTGACAATACTTGGCTGGTCCTTACTAACCATATGAAGATTTTTATCAAGAGGACTAGGTGGGGTTTGAGTAAGAACAATCATGAGACAACTCAACCTTGTCATTCTTTTGTGAATGTCTTGGGCCGAGGCTGTGCTCTTTGGATCAAAGGTATCAGTTCACAACCACCCATTATTCCCTCAACCGGTGTCAGAGCCTGCCATCCCCGTCATCGGAGGCAAACAGGTTAGCCAGCACCATTAACGTATGTCAAACGGGATGGCGCGCAGCCATTGAGCAGATCGATGGCGCCGGTGACGGCCAGCCATTCCACAAGACGCCCTCGGGCGTCTGCATATATCCAATAGTCGCCCCTCCGCAAACATCATCATGCCGACGAAAACGTAGCTCGGGTCTAGCAGAGGCAGGATTGTTTCTGATGACCAGTCACTTGGTTGCCTAAACGCTCATGACGCAGCGAGGAGTGTTGCTTCACAGTTGTCGCTTGGCTTGGTTTTTATCCTTTGCCGCTTTCAGCGATGAAACAACGTTTTTGGGCTATCCTTGGGATGCGAGCATATATATAAGGGGTCGGAAGTCTTGGACATGGGGCCATTGATCAGTTGATGATTGACATGAGGCGGATAGCGTACGATGTCTTGCTGTATCCTACTGCAGCTATCTAGGTACTATCCTAACCAGTGATTGGTATGTAGCCAAGGGATCGGGCCAACGGCACTCGAGCACCTATTAGTTTCATTTTACATGAGGTACTTACTCTATTCCAACTATTCAGCGGAGTCTCATACCTGTCAACAGCTTAGTCTCGTGCAAGGTGCTCAAAGTTCGTGAGATGAATCCCAAATGAGGTTCTTGATACCAACCTCTTCATCGTGACGTAACTATCTTTCACATAGTAGTTCCATATCAAGGGCATGTTCATATTGTACTTTAGCTGTTGTCCACGCCTTCGACTCGCATTATGTCGGGGGAGGAGATATGTGTCTGCGCCTTGACGAGTCCTTTCAGGGGTAAACATATCCAGCACCGAGGTTGAAGGGCAACGCTATCTACAATTTTTTGAACCTCCCAGAACAGAATTATTTCGGTCCCAAAATTGAATTACGACTCTCGGAGCTAGCGTGCGGCCTCGTAGTGTCTACTTATCGCGGAGTTCTAGCAATAGCCGCCGAGTATCAATCCCAGCGCCTCACCACCACTCACCCAGGTTCGAATCCAAAAAGAAAATGTCAACGCACACTTAAAAAAAAACATATTTTCATCTCGAAAAATAAAAAGGCCCTACATGATAGCAGAGAGAGGATCACATCAGAAAGAAAGAAAGAAAGAAAGAAAGAAAGAAAGACAAAAAAAACGTGGATTTGAAGGCGATAATCGCGGGGATCTGGTGTTCTTGCGCCACCTCTTCCCGTTGAAATACCGTGAATCCCCGAAGGAATCCAAGTGGTTTAACCACTCCACCACCCTGTTGGTAAAATATGAATTGCTACTCGAGCTTTATGTAGCTAGGGGCGGTTGTGTTGGAGTGCGGCTGGCGGGCAGCTGGCAACGACTGTCAGGGGCTGCATGGCGGGCGATATCCAGGCAGCCCGGGTGTTTGTCCCATAACCGACTAAACTGGGCTCAAATTCCCTACATGAGCCTCGGTAGGGATCATTTGGGTAATGTCTTCCCATTATTCTTCTCCTAGGGCAACCTGCGTTGAAGTTCCAGCGGACTAGATACCTCTCATACTCAAAACAACAGGTTCACCATTTCACAGCGTCCAACAACGGCCATCTTGAGAGTCTACATTCTTGTCTCTTCGTAAAGTCTCACATCATTATTCCATAGGTAGTGTACACATTCTGTAGTTGACAGCCCTCCGTATTCAGGGGTTGTGCTTCCTTGAGATCACAACTATCCCAATTGCGAGTCCCCGACGAGTCTTCAGAGAAGACTTGCACGGCCGCATTAATTGGGTGATGTCCCTGGTGCCAAAACATGAAGGCAAAGTTACTCTTCAAAGATCGGCTAGCCAGGTTGTAATTGATCTGTCACTGGTAAATATATCATCAAGTGGAGGAGATAAGAGAATCTGATCAGACAAACAACCCAACCAACACCCATCCACCACCCTTAATGTAAATAGGAAGCAAGCGAACAGTCCTTTTTGTTGCACAATTGCAATTACGCCTTTCAGATATGTCCTAGCGGTTGCCTAATGATGATCGCAATACCGAGTCAAGAACCAAGTCACTACGAAGATGTTTCCTCGTTACTCACCCTACACTCGAATATGCCAGTCAAATGAATGTCCACGCTTTGTGTATTCATGCTATCATAAACCCATCTCCGTAACGCCATACAGTTCTACATCCCAAGACTACAGCTCATCCTTCTTGAAAAAACTCCTCTTGGCTTCCCTCCGTTCCCTTCTCGTCGCTATCCTTCTTCTCAGCTTGCCCCTCCGATTCCTTCTTTTCGGCCTTCACATCCTCACCATCGCTAGCTTTCTTGCCCTCGCTCTCTTCCTTCTTTCTCTGCGCCTTCTCCTTTGCCAGCTCATCCTCATCCGCGTCAATGTAACCCCTAAGCTCCTTATCACCTCCAGGCAGCTCGACGAGTTCCAACTTCCACCCATGCTTTCCAGCGAGCTTCTTCATCCTGTCCGCCATCTCCTTCACTGCAGCAGCTTGTAGCTCCAGTCGCTCCAGTTCGTCATTGGCCAGCACCTCCGTCTCGCCTCCGTCTTCCTTAGACTTGCCCGAGGCCACCACCTTGATGAAGCGCTCAGCATCCGTCTCCGTGTTGGAGAAGTAGCTGCGCGGAGGGGGGAGCTTGGCAGGTGGTTTGCCGTCTTCATCAGCACCAGAGAGAACGTTTCGGGCACCGACAATGACTCCTCCAACATTGACTGTTTCCTTTGCCGGGGGCTGGTCCTGTGCGGTGGCGTCGTCTTGCTTCTGTGCTTCAGCCTCGGGCTCATTCTTTAAGGGGGCGGTTTGGTCCAGCAGCGGGGTAGTCTCGTCTTCGCCAACGATGAGCTGACACTTGATGGGGTTCGCTCTCGTCTCTTCAGGAGGGAGGAAAGCAACATCATTGCAGAGGCGCGGCGTGTTGACCACCATAAGGTACGCGCAGATAGTAACCTCCTTGATCCAACCAATCCTGTCGCTCTTGATGGTTGGCACGCAATGATATTGGACTTCGATTGTCCGCTCCCTCCCTGTCAAGTCACAGATAGTTCCCCCCACCAGTCGCTGGACCAGATACCGCTGGTCCCCCTTGACCTGCAACTCTGCTGGAGGAGGCGCCTCTTCGCCCTTCTGCTTGGCCTGATACGCAGCGTTTGCGGGTATTTCAGGGACCCTGCCTAGAACAAACTCGGTTGTGTGCGGATCGCGCTTGGGAGGCTGGCCGTTAGGGATGGACGGGAGTGCGTGAAACTGGACAATCTCGCGGTTGTTGCAGAAGCTGTAGCTCCACCAGCCAGACATGAAGTAGAGGCATGTGTTCTCTAATTGCGCGACAAGGTCCCACCCGCTGGCTGTCGCACGGCTGAGCTCCCGCGCCTCCTCAGCCTTGGCCAATTCGTTTGCCGTCTTGTTCTCAGGTGCCGGGGGTTGTATAACGGGGATGGAGCAGAGGTACTGATTTGGTGGAAGCTTCATGAGCTCATACGTATGTGAGGGGCCAGTTTGTTCGTCGGCCTCGTCATTGTCGCGTTCGTCGGCCTCTCGGACCTGCTCGAGTGTCGATTGCGCAAAGTCGGCCGAGTAAGTCGGATGTTGGCTGCTCTGCTCGAGCAGGGAGTTGGCATCTTTCTCGGAGATGTAGTCATCGGAAAACACAACCTCAAACTGCCGACGTTGAGCATAAAGATAACACACAATCCCGACATCCCGGTCGGGCCAGCGAGGGGCAGCTTACCTGAGGATACGTCAACAAATCCTCGTGAATGTTGAAGCCCGGAGAGCGAGCTCCAGCAAGCTGGATCGCAGCCAGCAGAACCAAGTTGGAACGGCGCATTGTGCCGTAGTGCGCCGTGGATAGCTCACATAGAGCTCAAAAGAATTGCCGAGAATGTCAAGACTCGCCTGGTCCGTATTGGATTGGATGCCAAGCGTTAGTGGGAGAGGTGTCATGATGGGCCGAGCTGTGGAGTTTAGCTCAGGGCCGTCATCAGCAGTAGCCAACTGCCCGAGGTTTTGCCGGTGTCAGCTACGCTACAGACTCGCGTCATTCCACGGACATTTCTCCGGCTGCCGGCGGCGCAGGGTTCTCCAGAGTCTCCGAGCACGACGCCGGCCTTTTCCACTTCTCACGGACTGAGTCTACGGAGCTTTAGGAGATTAAGAGGGGCCGAATGCTCGGCAATGCCGCCGATAACGAGATGAGTCGTGGCTAATAATAATCGCCCCCCTCAAATTGAAGGAGACGAAGAGCAGCTGACCAAAACCTCATCTCATCTCCAGTCCTTATTGCCTCTCCTGGTAAAATCGCTACGAGGAGGACTGAGGAGACAATATGTTGGCCAAAAAAAAAGAGTAGTATTATTTATAATAACACGAATTGTTATTTATAATAA
>JAADYS010000895.1:0-19639 GCA_012931995.1 Fusarium albosuccineum | reverse complement strand
TCTCCCACACCCTTGGATATAAGAAAGTAACACATAAACCTGCCAGGTTCAAACACAAAAAGATACCCCGAGGACCGCCCTCACCACCTCCTCCAGTCATGCACTCACCACCCCGAAAGCTTACCGCCGAAGACCAAGAGATGTGGAGGATCCCCCCCCCTGTGTCGAACTGGAAGAACCCCAAGGGCTTCACGGTGCCGCTGGACAAACGACTGGCGGCAGATGGACGAGGGCTACAGGAACTAGCCATAGGAGATGGGCATGCCAGACTGGCCGAGAGCTTAAAACTTAGCGAACGACATGCCCGTGAGGAGGTTCAGCAGCGGGCAGTTATGCAACAACGTCTGGCGGAGAAGGAAAAGGCTCAGAAGGAAGAGAATCTACGGGATTTGGCCCAGAAGGCTCGAGCAGAACGTGCAGGTGCAGGCCGTCGACGCAGAGACTCTCACGACTCCCGGGACTCGAGAGACTCGAGGTCACGATCAGGAAGTTTCAGTTATTCTGAATCCGATCGATCTGATAGTGAGGACGAGGGAGCACGAGAGCGTATCAAGGCACGACAAGACAGACAACGGGAAGAGGAACGAAAGCTACGACAGAACCGCATGGGTGCTGAGCGCCGAGCCCAGGTCATGGCCCGCGAACAAGGTCGTGACATCAGCGAGAAAGTAGCCCTTGGTCTGGCCAAACCAACAGCATCCAAAGAAGGACAATTCGACAGCAGATTGTTCAATCAGACTTCTGGATTCGACAGCGGTATCAACGAGGATAACCCTTACGACAAGCCCCTTTTTGCAGCACAGGACGCAATTAGCAGCATCTACCGGCCACGAGGCAACATGGATGAAGACGATGCCGAGGCGGGTGATCAGGAAATGGCCAAGATCCAAAAGGCCAGCCGGTTTGGAGAAGCTCTGGGCAAGGGAACGTTTAAGGGTGCGGCCGAAGTTGAGGCACGGGATGGACCAGTTCAATTTGAAAAGGATGCAGGTGACCCATTTAATGTGGACAAATTCTTGTCCGAGGTGGATCAGAACTCGTCGTCGAAGCGAGGATACGGGCTTCAGGACGACGAGAGCAGGCAATCGAAGCGACCAAGAGTCGACGACGACGATGAAGATTGAGCAAAAGATTGTACGGACAGGTACATGGTGTATATACAGTTAGACTCGGGTCAGGCGTCAATCACCAGCTCGTCATGTTGGCAACGCATGTTGTGCAATTTCATTACAATGACAAAATGGCAACTTGGGGACCAGCAATCCTGGTCTTTGCGTTTATTGCTTTAATCAATTCTACTTATACACAGCGTCACATGGCCCCCTTGCCAAGGTCTGTCAAGGAGGTGGCACTTCAGTCTAATACGTGGAATCTTTACCTCCAGGATCCGGCCTTGTCACCATTTCGGGCCAGTACTGCGGGGGGCAGCCGATGTTCCGAGACTATACAAACCCAATTGGCTCTTTCGAACACAATAGTCATGTTATTCACCATGCCATTTCTTGACTCGCGGTGAGAAAAGCCTTGAGCGGAGCCAAACTCCCCTGACAACTCGCTAAGACTTTCACCCGAAGCCCGAAAGCAAAGATGGAGAAATCCCCCAACTCATTTGCCAAAGTTATCCCCTTAGCCTGAATCGACTAGATCGGCACCCTCCCCATGGGGAACCACGGGCTTCTCGGTGGAACTCGACCTCACCTTTCCATGGCCCTGGCCCTTGGCTCCAAGCTTCATCCCCCACAACGACAATGGGGGTTGGCTGTGGGGTTTGGGAGGGTGCCCTTGCGGGTTTATAAAGGGAGATGAAGCTCATGACCTTGTTGAAGCTTGCTAGCTAGTAGCTACGGGAGCTCCTCGCAACTCACAACCTCGCACCGCCGCCATGAAGTTCCGCAAGCTTTCGGGCGTGTCCCTGCTCGTCTCTTTGCTCCAGGCGCCTCAATTGGTTGCCGCGGCTCTGAAGGCGACCGAGTCCGACTCTGAGCTGGTCATCTCCAACGACCGACTCTATGCTGCTGTCCAGAAGAGTGGAGGCTCCATCGTGAAGCTCACCTTGGATGGAACGAATCTTTTGGGAACGCGATCGGGATCGACAGGCCAAGGCCCATACCTCGACTGCTACTGCACGCCCAAGGGATTCTGGACCCCAGGAACCATGACGCCCACGTACAAGCTCTTCAAAGGCACCGACTCGAAGGGCAAAGACTATGGCGGCATCATGATGTCCGATACGTACACCGAGACGGGCCAGGTGCTGGAGCAGTACTGGTTCTTGCGGGACGGAGAGACGGGCCTCCACACGTTCAGCAGAGTCGCATACCACAACGAGGAGCAGCCTTTCCTGCGCAACCTCCAGGAGCTACGCACCATGTTCCGACCCAATAGCGAGATGTGGACGCACCTCTTGACCAACGAGAAGCACTACGCGCCGCTTCCGGGGACCGAGGCCAAGAACAAGCAGGTCGTGGTGCAGGACGCGACGTGGTATATGGGCAACACGCCCGATGACCCTTATGTGGAGCAGGAAGCCGACTACTTTACCAAGTACACGTTCCAGGACAATTGGCGTGACATCAAGGCCTATGGATTGTAAGTCTACTCTGCTGGGGAAGTCGAGGATAGTTAGCTGATGAGTAAAAGGTTCGCGGACGGCTCAAAGACTGAGGATGGTGATGCTTATGGTGCTTGGCTCGTCATGAACACCAAGGACACCTACTTTGGTGGACCTCTGCACTCGGATCTGACTGTTGACGGTATTCTGTACAACTACATCAGCTCCAACCATCATGGAGACCAGACGGTGAGTCGCAAGGGCCTTTACATGAAGAATCCAGCTAACAGAAACAGCCCAATATCACCAGTGGCTTTGACCGAACATTCGGACCTGTGAGTATACCTAGTTATCTTCTGTGAACGCAGCTAAACGGTGATAGCAATATTACCACTTCAATCGCTTCCCTGCCGACACAGACATCCTAACCGCCCAAGCCGATGCAGCACAATATGCCGATCCTGAGTGGAATGCCGGCTTTTACGATTCCATCGCCAAGCACGTTCCCAACTACATTCCGTCCAAGAAGCGTGGTGCCTTTGAGGTCAAGGTCGACCTACCCAAGGGAGCCAAGAACCCCATCGCCGTCCTCGCACAGAGCGGCGTTGACTTCCAAGACAACGTTTTTGACGTCAACGCATACCAGTACTGGGCAAACCTGGATGGTAGCGGCCGGGCAACTATTCCCATGGTCAAAGCTGGCACATACCGCCTGACCGTCTACGCCGACGGTGTCTTTGGACAGTTCACTCAGGACAAGATCAAAATCAAGTCTGGAAAGACGGAGAAGACAAAGGTCCGCTGGAGGGAAGAGTCATCTGGCAAGGAGCTCTGGCGCATCGGCACACCAGACAAGACATCCGGCGAGTACCGCCACGGCTTCGAGCCCGACACGTCCAAGCCGCTCAATCCGGAGCAGTACCGCATCTACTGGGGCCAGTACGACTTCCCCAAAGACTATCCGGACGGCGTGAACTTCAAGGTCGGCGAGAGTGATGTGGGCAAGGACCTCAACTACGTGCACTGGAGCGTGTTTGGCGGACGGGCAAACTACGTCCGTCCTGAGGCCTACGTGGGCAACGGCGATGTGAACAACTGGACCATTGCCTTTGACCTCAAGGACTCGCAGGTCAAGCGCAAGAAACATGCGACATTTACGGTGCAGCTCGCCGGCGCAAAGACGGCTGCTGGAAACACGGATATCTACAATGCTTCGGAGCCGCACTCTAACTTGAAGTACACAGTTAATGTCAACGGCAAGGACCTTGAGCCGTGGGTTATCCCGTAAGTTGAACAACTCGAGTGAATATGGGATCTGGGTTTATACTGACTGATTGCAGGTACCACCAGAGCAGTTCTTGCGCGGTGCGCTCTTCTGTGAGCTGCTATAACCTGGCCCACAAGTTTGTGTTTGACGCGAGCCTTCTGAAGAAGGGTGAAAACGAGTTCGTGCTGAGCCTGCCGTACAATGCGACCAACTATGAGCCTGCTGTGCTGCCGGCGTCTGTGTATGTGCAGTACGATGCGCTGAGGCTTGAGGTTGAGTGATGTAGATGGAAGGACTGAGTTGAAGAATTGTATGATCTAAACTGAAGGACTGTATGATCAAACTAAAGAATTATATGATTTGGAGCAAAGGATTGTACGATGAGTAAATATGTGCAAATCTAGGAATTGACGAGACAAGACCGTCCCTTGGTGAGGTCGATTTGAACGTGTCGGATGCTGATCCATTGATGTTGGAATAATAGAACGATTTACGAGGAATATTCGAAAAGTAGAATCGGAATTACTGTAGATCGTACGACAGTTTTGGGGCTGAGTAGTAGCGCCAATGGAGTTTGAAGGAATTATGTTGGAAAGAGGTTATTCGGAAGTAAATAAGCTGTACAACCGGAGGTTTTCTGACGCCGCAAACCTAGCCACATAAATGGCTCGGAGGCTTTCGCGTTGTTCGCGTCGCGAGGAGAGATCGGATGACGTTGGACGAATCGATCAATTGAGGGTCAGATTTTGAATATTTAGACAGTTGGTTCCCATGTTTGAATTGAAACTATAACCAACCCACAACAGCATCCATTGAACTTGGGTTCACAACAAAACCCCCATCAACAACCAATCAAGACCAAAACTAGGCTTTGCAAACACCATGGCTTCCGGGGCCTTCTTCAACCCCAGGACCCTCCTCCTGGTGGCACCCCTCGTTTCATCGACCTGCTCGCTCTGGTACGCCCATGACCAAGACTTCTTCCTCAAGCTCTTTACGCAAGCGCCCGTGGACCGCAAGAAGGCCAACGAGATCCTACCAACCTACATCAAGACCTTCTTCGACTCGGGCGTGTGGTACGTCGTATCACTCCTGGGCATCACCTTCTGGACGTCCCTGGCCAACATCTGGCTGGAGCGGCCCCTGCTCGAGAGCCGCGGCTCAACAGCCTGGTACGGCTGGACGGCGGCGCTGGCGCTGGGCCATCTCGCCTACGTGCCCGCCGTCGCGTGGAAGCTCCAGGCCCTGTGGGAGGACAATGCGGCGGCTGCGGGGACCGACAACGTGGGCATGCTGGGGAGGTGGCTCACTGTCAACATGACGAGGATGCTGACGACGGATCTCGGAGCTTGGCTGTGCGCCGTCGTGGCTATTTCCAGGACCCTGGCCGTTTAAGAGGTAGACGATGGGCTCATGTCTTGTACAATAGACTCATCTCTGTTTACGAGCAAGAGAGCTGCTCAGTTTGGAGGGGTGTACTACGTAGGGTTCTGTTGGCGGTTCTATTCATAGCTGTTTATATCCGGACCTTATCAATCAAGCCAACCCAGAAGAGCTGACCAAGATGTGTTGGACTTTACACACATCCACTGCTGGACTCACATGTAACCCAACAATCATTCCATTGCAGATTGGCAACATCACATCCGGGTGCAGTCGTTGGTTGATGCATATCGTCCTGGCCTGGGGTTGAGCGCAAGACTCAACATCTCTCTAGAGTGACATGACGGGATCTACCCAGAAACTCTCACCAACCTGGCTTCTGGTTGCTTTTTAAAGATCAATGGCCTCCGAGATAACCACTGCTTACCAAACACGCCAACTCCCTCGGGGCTGCCGTATGGCCTCGCTCGTATATGTGAGTTTCAGCCTCCAGCGTGCGGTGGACGGATGATTGACCAGCCCAGGTACCCGAGCAAGACGCCCAAAAAGGGATGAACCTTGGTGGATAACCGGAACAAGTGACGCATGCACTAGCGGGTTTTCTCTCTTGTTGTTCTGTGGAATCGATCGATGGTTGACCGTGATTGCGACAGTTGGTGCCGATTACGCGTCCGTCTAGAGAGTGTGTGAGTAGTGTGTTATCAACGCAACCGCAGCACAGCCACTACGGTAGACCTCTCCCTTGCAAGCACTATGTAAAAAGCCCATTGCATAAACCAGGGCAACCATTTCTATTCGCCTACATGGTTTTAATGTTCTGACAACTGTGTGATTGCCTTCTCGTGTTTGTCTTGCCAACCCCTGAAGAATCTATCTATCATGGACCTCTTGGTCTTCAACCTCACTGTACTCAACCGCGAGGCGCAATAGATCCACCGGGAAAAGGCGTGCATGTGGATACGGAATGTGGGGGATTTCCCAAGCAATTGGTACATCCGAAGTCCGGGAACAGTTTGACTGACGCTTCGAGAACTGGCCATTGCCCACCAAAAGAGGGCATGTATACATTATTTTTGCTTGCGTGTGCCAGCTGAGGCGTAACTGTTTCGGCCCTTTATCTTGTTTCAATATCTGCTCCCGATAGCCTTGGAATAGAGAGACACCCCCATAATTCAAGTCGTCGAGTCTGGAACTCGAGACATTCTTCCACTTACATTCCTTTCTGCTTGCCACTTGAACGACATCTCAAGTTTGCAGGATAAAGATATTCCTTCTATCTCAAACCAATTTCACACCTCCTCACAAGACCAACTGTTTGAAACTGCGGCAGAGATGACTCGTTTCACAACTGGTGTCAAGCCCGGCGAGGTACCGCCGTCCTACGACGAGATCATGCTCCCTCGTCAAGGCCAGGACGTCCGGGTTGCCTCTTCAAAAATGCCTTGGTGGAACCCGCGATACTGGAGAAAACGGGTGTGGGCGGGTGTTGTCGTAACCATCATCATCTTGCTCGTCATTGTCATCGCCGTCGCAGTTACGCAGGTGAGGGCGAACCGATATCCCGACTACTCGGTCCTGTCATACAGCCTCAAGGATACATGTAGGTTTTTGTGTATTTCCCCAACGATTAAATGGCTAATATGTATTTTCCAGATGATGGAGAGACTTTCTTTGACCAGTTCAATTACTTTACGGGATACGACCCCAGTAAGCATACCCTCTCAGGCTGTGAATATGTCGAAACTGACATGTTCTACTCTAGCAAATGGATTTGTTCATTATGTGCCCAAAGAACAAGCTGAATCTCTTGTAAGTCTACAACATTTGGTTCCGATTAGTCCATAGACATGTCGAGTTGTTGTATACAAGGGCCCCCGACTTACACGCTTAGAACCTCACCTACGCCTCCTCCAACACGGCACTCCTGAGAGTCGACACTTCCGTCGGCCCCAACGACGAACCAAACGCTTCAACCGGTCGCTTCTCGGTCCGCGTCGAGTCGAAGCAGACTTACGACAATGGTCTCTTTATCTTCGACGTCAAGCATACCCCCTACGGCTGCGGCACCTGGCCTGCGCTCTGGCTCACCGATCACTCCAACTGGCCCGACAACGGCGAGATCGATGTCATGGAGGCTACCAACAAAGCCGACGACGGAAACCAGATGACCCTGCACACCACCAGCGGTTGCTCCATGGATGTGCGCCGCAAGTTGACAGGTTCCGTGCAGTACAAGAGCTGCAACCACGAGAAGAACGACAATGCAGGCTGTGGTGTCAAGAGCGACGATGATGGCTACGGAACCCAGTTCAACAACAACGGCGGAGGCGTAATGGCTCTGGAATGGCGAGACGAGGGCATTCGCATGTGGCAGTTTGACAGAAGCGGGCTTCCCTCGGATCTCGAGGCCAAGAAGCCTGACCCCAGCACTTGGGGCACTGCTCTGGCCGACTTTCCCAGCACGGAGTGCGATATCGGATCTCATTTTAAGAACAACAGTATCGTTGTCAACATTGACTTGTGCGGCGATCTGGTTTACGCTGTGTGGGACGACTCTGGATGTAAGTGACACCAATAGCTTGTGAAAGACAAGACTGCTGACAACTCTAGGTCCTGGTAACTGCACTAATCTAGTTGCCAATAGCCCCGAGGCATTCACAAACGCTTACTGGGAGTTTGGCTCTTTTGAAGTATACCAATCGTCGTGAACTTAGACCTGAATTGGTGAAAAGTAAAAGTAGATAGACGAGATGATTTCTTATGGGGTGGGTATCTTTTACGTTCTGAAGCGCGGCGTTAGTGGACAGGAAACTGAGACTGGTTGCTTGGTATACAGATTCGCAATAGTTTTGGCTCTAGGAATAAACCATAGACTCTGCATACTGCGTAAGCGGCTCCTCTATGAAGCCTGCGTATTACACATTTGTTGGTACACGTGCCGTCATCCATCTATCCGCTCTCCACATATCATCAATGGGGAGCGTTCAAAAATCCAAAGAGGAGAGAGTCCATCTCCCAACGCCGGTCCTATGCTCTAAACGTGATCCCCAAACTCCTTCAAAAAAAGACCCGCACGCCGTTTTCGTGCCAAACTCGTACACTTCATCCGCCGAATTTTTGTCGTGTATATCTTTTGAGTCTCTTATTCGTCCTTGGGCGATCGCATCCATGCGTCGATAGCTGCGCTAAAGGCCGCAAAAGCTAAGCAGCCGCCGGCGGCAGCTTGAGGACCGGCGTTCTTGGCTAGAACACCGCCTGTCACACATCCCGCGGCGACGCTGTTTGTGAGATCGTTCTTTGCGCGGAGGCCCTCGATGCCGCATTCGATGCCTGAGTAGAGGGCGCCGACCTTGCCAAAGTTTTTGGCCATCGACCACGATCGTGTACCCATGTCCTTGAAACCGATCTTGAGCTGCTGCTTGAGGGGGAGAGAGGAGATCGAGTTCTGGGGGCTGCCGGGGACGGCTGTGTGGTAGGGAGTATCGTAGGACATCTAGATAAGAGCGGATTAGCTATCGTCAAGAAATTGAGAATGCAGACAGGACGTACGGAAGCCATAAAGACACCAAAGATACCGCCCATACCGAAACCCATGACTCCAGACATGACCGATTTTCCGTAACAAGACTCCATCGCAGCTTGAACCTAGATTTTTTTGCGATTAGCCGATGCGCCCGCCACTAAGCCCGGAAATCTGCGCAGCAACGTACAGCTTTGACATTGGGATCTTGGGCACCGCCGGGTGTGGGCATGGCGCCCGCGGCACCGGCCGCAATTGAAGGAGTGGTCCCTGGGATATTCATATTGTCGGCGTAGAGAAGGAGGAGAAGAGGGGTGTTGGAGAGGTTATCGTGGGATTTGCCTGCGGCCGAATGGGCTCTCAATGCCTGGGGAAATCTTTCGGGTGGAAGATTTCTGCCTGCCGTCACCGCTTTTCGGCGGCGCGGGACGGCCCCACTTTGCCGATTACCGGTCTTGGTAATGAATTCGGTGGCTCCGGCGACAAGGATGAGAAGCCATGGGTGGTAGACTTTGCACAACTCATCTTTGCAGATGCATATTTGATCTGATGCAAAGGATCTCACGAGATTTTTCACCCCAAGTTTTATTGAATGCATCAAACTTAGTAGTATTTGCGTGTGCCAAACCAAATCTATCGCTTTGTCACAAGCTGCAAGCCATGCCCATGCTTTCATCACAATCCCTGGTCAAATCTCACCGGCAGCGCCATCTCAACTTCCATGTTGGCCACCGTATTTCCGCTTCTACCATTCATTCCTTGTCATAATTTCTCTCGGTACCGCTTTCCATCCTGACGCCAAGACCAATCTGTATTCATTTCGTTAAAGCCGGACCTTAATTGCTTCCAAATTCAGCTGCCACGAGGGCCAAGCTGTCGAGGTTGCTGTAGACCTTCCGTCTGATACTCGCCGCGGAGATCAGGAAGTGGCCGACGCTTAGGAGCTGGTTCAAACTCTCCATGATCTGGGACGGTGCGCTTTCGGGTCAGATCTGGGGCATCGGAAGGACGAAGAGGAGGAAGTCCCCTGTGCTCGAATCCTAGCGTTGGAAACATCTCGTGAATGGGTGGGAGTGATCCGCTCCACTGCCCTGCTGCCTCCTCCGCTGCCTGCCTAGGAACTTGTTCGTGTGCGTTTGCCGGAGCCCTTTCGTAGCTCGTGATGAAATATCGGGGAGCGGAAGGCAGAGCGGGAGGGAGGGCAGGTGGTGGTAGGGCCGGATCTTCCTGCTGGGGTCGTGCCAGACGCCAGTAACCACCCCCAGCAGGTTCAATATCACGGGCTAGAAACAATCCCGCTCGTGTCGGGGTTGAGGCCTGGTGACGGTCCCGCGCATGGATGTCTTGCGCACTGTTAGGTAGAGGCACCGGATATCTCGGAGGGTATGGCTGCTGCTCTCTGTAGACAGATGTAAATGACTGGGACCTGGCTCCCTCAGCGCTGTCGTGAAGGTGTTCGGGCTTATCTTCGACGGGGAGCGTAGACTGCCGTTGTTCCTTTCGCTCGCGAGGTTGAGTGGTCTTGCGAGGACGACGGGCTTTCGGCCTAGCTGCGTCCAACAACGACGAAATCTCAGGGTCGTCTGCAGTAGAGGCAGGGGGAGGGCTGGCAGGGGGAGGTGACTTGTGGTCCTTGTACCATTCTGCTATTCCATTAGCACCAACACGGAGGAAGAAGCCCTGTTAGCATACCAACGTCTCTCATGTACTTTCTGAAGAAGCGGTTGGCTTTGGCAGAATCGACACCATTCTTGATGCCCTGATAGTGGTGCTCATCTATCAACTGTTAGCAATACTTGGATTCCGGGCGTTCGCGACATACAGAGCATGGTCGATGTGTACTCTCGTCGAGCTCCATTGCCGATCGATTCGTTCATGAGGTCGACACACTCCTTCCAGCTCAAAGTTCGATCGGCAGTGTTGGCAGCATTTGGGGAACGAGGAATCACGACCTCCCAAAAGATTCGCTCCTCCTCTGTCGACCAGACCTTACCGCCCATGATGAAGACGGGGGAACAAGAGGAGTGCAACAGAAGGACTTGATGATATCAAAGAAGGATAGAAGCCTAGATGAACTGTATCTATATACCCCGACGATATTGAGAGATGTTGTCCAGGGGAAGATAAAATTGGAAAGAACGAGACCGTACGAGCATATTTATGGACCACGAGCTGTATTGAAGAGATGAGTGATTCAGTCCCGTCTGCATTGCTTCGAGTCTCTCAGCCATTATTTTATTGGCAAACGATAAGGTGCCGGCTCTGAATGGTGGACAATATCATTGATATCGTTGGTGATTCACATCCCCGAAGCAAACGAACAAGATCGGACGACTTCGTTTCGAGGCTAGTTGCTCGGATAAGAGCAAGATAATCAATGACAACAATTACTCCTCGAAAATGCTCCGAGGTTCTAGTGGCTGGACTCCCCTCGATATTAAGAATGATGATAAGTGTCGTTCCATCTGTGAGAACTATTCACAGTTAGCTGTTTGCTCCTCGCTGTTTCTGTTACCAAACGACCAGATTTGTTACTCACTATGCTCTTCTTCTCCAGAGGTATCACACCATCCCGAACCCAGAAGCCCCAGCCTCCAGTCATGTTTGCCAGCATCATATCTGTTGTTAATCTGTCGCCCACAAACGCAACATGGGCAGGGTCTGTGACTCCCGTCTCTGGGTGCTTCTTGAAGTACTCCATGATCTCCTCGCCGCAGCCCGGCTTTTTGACTGAGTGCGGAAGAACGGGAATTCCTGTGTTCTTTTCCACCTCCGAAGCAAGCTTCATGTTCTTGTCCCATGAAGTAGCGCCAGCAGTATTTGACACCACGAGCAGCTTTCGGCCAGGATATGCTTCCCTTAGCTTTTCGAAATGATTCTGAAGGCAATTTTAGCAGATGACTTCATATGTCTGCTCTTGATTGATGAATTATTCACCTTGTAAGGACCATACACTTCAATGCTATCGGGATAAGCAAAACAATCGTCTTTGTCGAGGACGACTGCCTTGATCTCTACCTTGCGACCATCCTTTTGCAAACCCTTCTCTAAAGGAATCGGCAGCTCATTGAAGGTAGGTACGGTTTGGTGAGGTAGACAAAGGCTGGGCTTGAAGACCAGCCTCGTAATATTCAGCGACGCCGAAAGATTTAAATTCATCGTAACTTTGTAGTGTGAAGACTTGAAGTGTTTGTGAATTACAGAAGTGAGTGTCGTTGGAGCGGCGTCACATGGAAGCTCGCGCCACATCCAGGGGTGCCACCGTGCGCCACAGCAATTTAGCAAGGAACGCGGTTCACTACGCGACTCGACTTTACATACTCGCTCGCAATTCCAATATTTTCAATCTCGAGACAAAGGCAAATCGGCCACGGGTGGGATACAAGCCGGTATTCTTGTCGTTTCATCTCGGTTTTCATCATGCCACGGAAGAAGGCTGTGCTTGAGCCAGGTCCCCAGCCAGAAGAAGCACCAAGATCACTACGGAAACGAAGTCATCAAGAGTTGGATGCAATCCCGGAAAACGGCATTGAAACGACCCCCTCGAAACGTCAACGAAGTTCGGCTCGATATTCTCCCATAAACGATGCCGAAATCTTCGGCCAGCCAAGCTTCGCTGCAAATGGCATCGAAGACCCTGCCATTGCCAGCGCCGAATCATCATCAAAAATCGACGAAGACGAGACCCCTAAACCCACGCCAAAACGTCGAGGCCGGCCGCCCAAAAAAGCAGTAAATGGCGACACCCCTACGCCGAAAGCGAGTCGTACCGCCCTCTTCGAAACCCCTACAAAATCTACCCCTTTTGTCCCCAACGGTGCCACACCCCGAGCAGCAGATCGATCCGCAAAGAGGAAGAGCACAAAGGCGTTGATAGAACATGTGGTTGGTGATGAACTCACGGATGAAGAAGACGAGGGGTTTGCGCGGCAAATCTACGAGTCAAGTGAAGATGAAGAGGAGGGTGAGGATGGAATTTCCATTTCGGCAGATGCGTCAACCGTAGGTGACGCTGCGACACCTTCAAAGTCGACGCCTAAACGAAGAGGGCGGCCGAAAAGGGTCAGATCTCCTACTCCACCTCGCGATCTACCTCCTCATGAACTGTACTTTGCCCACAACAAACCTGGACGACCAAAAACCTCGAACAACACCCTGGGATCACTTGCTCTACTCACTCATGAGGAATACTTTACCATAGTCAGGGAGAACAAGGACCATCACGAAGGCGATATCGAGTACCTGGAGAGTCTGCACGCAGAATCCTTCCCCCAGTGGGCATTTGAGCTATCGCAAGGCTTCAACTTGTGTCTTTACGGCTATGGCTCCAAGCGACGGTTATTGCAGAAGCTTGCAGGGCACCTCCACACTCGAAACAGAAGGGACCGAGGCGACAAGATTGTAATCATTAACGGCTACACTCCTACAACGACAATGCGCGAGGTTCTCAGCACCATTGGGGCGGCTATTGATCCAGCTCAGCGCATTCCTCTAGCTCAACCCTCTGTCATGGTCCAGGCGGTTCTATCTCTCCTGAATAATTCACCAATGACCCTCACCCTCATTGTCAACTCTATTGACGCAGCACCACTTCGAAAGCCCGCCTCTCAGTCTGCGCTTGCACAACTCGCGGCGCACCCCCGTATACGCCTCGTCTGCTCTGTCGATACACCAGACTTTGCGCTTTTGTGGGATATTGGTGTACGGTCTGCGTTGAACTTGGTCTTTCACGATTGTACGACTTTTGCGCCGTACATCGCTGAGCTTGATGTCGTGGACGAGGTTCATGAGCTCCTCGGTCGCAACACCCACCGTGTCAACGGTCGCGAGGGTGTGGCATTCGTCTTGCGCAGTTTGCCCGAGAACGCAAAGAACTTGTTCCGTTTGTTAGTTGGTGAAGTACTCATTGCCATGGAAGAGGAAGGCGAAGGCGGCGACGAACCGACAGGTGTTGAGTACCGAATGGTGTATAACAAGGCGGTGGAGGAGTTTATTTGCAGTTCCGAGATGGCCTTCCGGACACTGTTGAAAGAGTGAGTACCTCCTGACTTGTGTTCTTATTTGATCTTTCACTGACGATGAGCAGATTCCATGATCACCAGATAATCACAAGCATGAAGGATGCGCTAGGAACAGAGCTGTTGAGCTTGCCGTTTCGAAAGGATGAGTTGGAAGCCATTTTGGAGGATCTCATGTCATGACCTGGGCAGAAAGATTTGTACAACACGAGCATGAAGGCATACATAGGCGATCAGGGGTGGCGCTGGCGTTAGAGACGTGGTCAAGAAGGCATAGAAGCATGATTGTTATTAACTCGGGGGTATAAATAGTATGTAACGTCTAGGGATATATGCTCCCTAGCTCTGAAGAGAAGTTTCTTTTCAAGTCTCATAAGCGTTAGCGTTATTCATCTCTATACAAGTGTCCACTATGTCTTTCCTCTATTCCGCAACCAACGAAATAACCACCGCTGAACGCCATCATCCCCCCGCTATATCAAATACCAAGGCTTTTTACGCATGTCCAGAGGACCACTGGCACAATGACATTGTCGTTCCCGCCCGTGAGGACGGCCTCCGTAAGACTCGCCATCGACGCACACATGGCGGCGTTCCGCGTGCTTGCGAAGACTCCGGCCTGCTCGCTTGTGGCGGGCCAGCCGCCGATTCTCAACCAGATGCTCGCAGCAGCCAGGCCGGCAAACACAGCCACAGCAAACGCAACACTCCCTTCAAGACTCTTGCCTCCGCCCCAGAGCCACTTTCTGTGGCCGTAGCGGCGGCCGATGAGAGATGCTGCTGCGTCTCCGAGGCCTACGCAGATGACACCGGAAACCATGCTGACTTCCCGAGTAGGAACCTCCCAGCCTGCAAGGTAGCCAGATCCAGTCCGTGGGACAGAGGCCAGAGCCAACCAGAGAGGAATCGCGCATCCGATGAGGAGGAAGATGTGTGAAATAACGACGGGACCGCGGAAATCCCTACCATCCACGTATGGGGCTAGGAACGAGGCGATTGGCTTGGAAAGAGGGGGGAGCTGGCTTGCTCTCAAAAGATCCAAGATCAAAAAGACAGCCAAGATTAGGGAGAGAGCCAGAGCCGCATAGGTAGGATCAACATAAGTTGCAGGGAGGAACATGCCGACCATCATGAAGTGAAACACCTTTCGCCGCGTGTCGACCTCATATATGTCCTTGAGGCGAAACACGATGATGAGTCCAACAATCAAGATGCCAAACCAGTAAAGACTCAGTAAAAGCCGGGTGTTCGCCTCGCCAAAGTCGTCATGACGGATGTGCTCCACCCAGCCAAAGTGGCAAAGCTTCTCGTCGCCAGCTTCTGATCGTGGAGGAAGGCAGATCCATCGCTCAAGATTCGCCTTGACAACTTGGTACCTGAACCAAGGTAAATCGCCAAAGAGGTATCCTAGGGCCCAACCGATGGGCTCCTTGCCGCCAAGAGCAAATTTCTCAACGTACGATCGGATGCCAACCAAGACGATCGTCAGGATACTTGCGTAGACGTAGCCTGCATAAAGCCACTTCCTCACATTCGCTTGCTCCTGGGTAAGTTTGAAGAAGGGCCGAACCGACATCGAAGTTGCTCGCTTCTTGCGCCCCGATGGAGTATGCGTGGCGTTGCGGCGAATAGTATTGTCCATGTGTGCCAAAGTGTGTCTCCGCGCGAAGGGAGAGCCACTGACAAAAGCATCATCTATGGCCGTAGGAGATGATGGGAGGCTGTCACCATCCGTCGTCATGGGAAAGTTGGGTCCAAAGGTGCGAACTTTTGTCGGTCTCTTGAAGAACATATGTCCCACCTCATCCTCAGACGATCCGACCGTATCGTACGTAGTGTCCTCGAAATTCGACCGCAGTAGATCATTCTTCATCCGGCGCAGCGAGAAAACCTGGGCCAAGGTCTTCAAGAAAGGGGGTTTCTGGGAAATCGATACCCGACGGAATCGCCATTTAGGAACTCTGGCCAAAGCAATCCCCCATCTTATGACTGGACCGCAGAAGACAAGTATGCCCAACCCACCTCCCCATAGCAGAGCCTTGAGAATCTGGACCTGAGGTGAAGAGGCTAGCAGCAGGACATTGATGAGTGAGATTGACAGCAACTGGAGTTCAGCTGTCAAGAGACTCGTGGTGGTGAGGTGATGCAGCACCACACACAGGGTTTGATGTAGAGGATAGAGCAACACGGCCGTCTCCCCTGATAAGAATTTGTCCGGGTTCTCAAGTTCGAACGATTCTCGCTGCGATGGGCTCCATATCAAAGGAAGGCATGATACCACCCACGATATTACATCGTGTATAGCATACGGATCGGCCTTTGGGATGACAGCCTGGGGGATGGAACAGAGACTCAGGACAAGGTTAGGAAGTATCCCCGCCGGATTACCAGAGCAAACGAGCAACGACACAAAGAGGGTGATTGCTGGAGGGTATAATAAAGGAGCTGGGTCGAAGTGCGCGGGAAGCTCGAGAGGAATTGGGTGAGCAGGGGAATGATTTCGGTAGACCCATGCGAGAACTCGGACAGGGTAGAGGACGAGCAGTCCAGTATAGAAGAAGCCAAGGAATAAAATATCTGAAGTTTGTAAGCTGATGCAATCGCCACTGGTCATGAAGCACCTACCTTTCCCCCAGATACGAATGAGCTGAGACACCTGCGGATTCGAAGCCACCATGAGTCCCAAGGACAGCACAATTCCAGCTTCTGTTACCCGCCGCACAATAACTCGCCTTCGTCTTCGCAGGGCTTCGAGCAGACGACGTGATTCGGGCGTGTCAACAGGCGACAGCTCCTTGTCTACTGTACGAACCATATGGCCATCAAGAATAGCTGGAGAAGGTAGCGGCGTTGAAGATCCGGAGACAGACTCGTTGAGGCCCCTCAATCCCTTGTGCAAGTTCGTCCTGGGAGCCGGCAGCCCTTTCCAGAAGTGTTCGTCATCGGCCTCGGAGCCGCTGTCGCTCGTCTGGGGCGAGTCTTTGGGTAGAGGGGGCCATGCCGTGGGCGACGGCTCATGCTCGGCGTTGTCGTCATTCTGGGTGGATTGCGCTTGGCGGTTGCGGAGGAAGAAGCGATCCGAGAGGTGGGGGAGGTCGGTGTTCTGGTGGTGATAGGGATGGGGAGATCGCGAGCGCACTCTCAGAGAGGACTGTTCATCGGGGTCGAGAGCACTCAACGAGTCGGGGCTGAGATGCTCTGTCATGACGAGGCTATCGAGGGCGCAGCGAGATCATTGAAGAGGGCAGGGGTGCGCAGGCGCATCAAATACCGCGTCGCAAAGAGGCCGAGGGGGACAAATCGTGAGCAGAACCGAAAGAAATTGAATTGGAGAGGGTTTGTCGGCTGCAACTTCACAAGCAGGCGACGATGCACACCGACGGTTTTGGTTGACATGCAAGAGAAGCTTTGAACAGCCGTCATCATGTGAAAGTGGCCTCTGGATGGGGCGACCGTTTCGTCAGCCTCTGTCACAGTCACTAAAGCCAAGGCACAAGCCACTGAAGGGAAAATGCTATAGTGGCTCAAGAGCCTCATGATTTGACTCCCGAACTCGAGGGGTCAGGAAGTCATGATGATATAATGACAAAAGTTTCATGAACAGTGTCTCGACCTTTAACTTCCCCGCCTTGATTAGTCGCAGCCTTGCATCAATTTTCACTGCCAGGAGCGAAGCTCTCATGACCATCATTGACAGAACCAGGAACCTCAACAGAAGGAGGTTGAGGCGCAGTCCTGTGGGTCCAAAAATACAGGACTCTTATCTAGGTGGCCACGACCATAAATCTCAAATGACTACTATTAGGCAAAGGGCTTACAGATATTATAATAAAAGAAGCCAGAGTCTTATCAATTATAATACTAATCTTTTACAGAATCTACCCAAGTTTCGTCCTATTATAATATAAGAATTTACCTACGTCGTATAATTCCTGTGTTTCCTGTGTCTTCTTGAACCCCCTAGCCAGTGCAGGTCAAGCCACAATCACACATCACGTGCTTCGCGTAGGCGCCGCTCAAAGTTTGAATTCGGTTGAGGGACCCTGTCCCTGGTGCCACAGACGTGACAGTTGCATTCAAGCCCTACGACCTAAGCACTACAGCAGGTATTGACCTGTGCTCAACTTGCACAAGAGGAGGCCTCGATTCTTTTATCAAGTGGTTGGGATGAACCATCTCGCCAGCACCCAGCAAGGTCAAGGTCAAGGTCAAGGTCGTATTTCAAGGTCTTGCGGATCGTACTGGGGTTCGAGCTCTCCGCCGGGATAAATATAGACAGGCGATCCCCGCGCATCCTGGAGCTGGAGCAGCACCACTCGAGGGATAATCCTCCCGAGAGCTTTCGCGCAGAACGACAGGCTTGCAAATACCGGGAGCCACCTCCCCGGATTGGTATCATGTCGAGATGGCTGCACCTTGGATAGCTGCAGATGCAGCCTGCGAGGACGCATCTATCAACACCAGTGACACGTCAGACACGTCAGCCAGGTCTAGGCCAGCGACACTCAGCCAATCGTTGCAGCATAGCTGTGCTCAGCTTGGCGCGTGAAAGCGGAGGAAGAATTGCTCACTGCACCCATACCCACACAGAAATCACGAACTGAACAAAGGACTGTTCGCGATCATGAGGACTGTGCGAGCTCTGGCGACAGAGACACGAGACGCACTCCGCAAGAGGCAACATTCTTGACACCACCTCGACCCTGCTCTTGGTCTGAGACTTCCGCAAGCCAGTCAGCAATTGGAGTTGCGGGGCGAAGTGCACCTTTTACTACGGCAAGCCAAGGCTCTCAGCTCTGCCGACCAACATTTGCACCGGAGGGTCTTGGTCCGTACAGCTGCATTGGCGTGTTTGACGATTGACAAAATGTGTTAGTGGCGGGCAATAGCTTGCTATACTACGTACGCATGAGTTGTCTGACACAAAAGGACAAAGAGGCCCTCAAGACTATTCAGCCGAAGAGGGGTTGGAGTTTCAAGCTCCGAGGTTGGGGTGGTTCCCAGGAAGCGACCTGCGTTAACTGCAACAATAATGGTCACAGCGGCACCGAGTTGGCTGCAATGGCACCAAGCAGCAACCACCCTTTTTAAACTCTTTTACGGAGCTGTCCGCATTGGGTGGAGGGAAACCAGGGATGGCAACCCAACCTCCCACACTCGGGACAAGAAGCAAAGTGAACCAGGCCGCCGCGCGGAGCTTATTCTGCGTCCTGAGCATTACCTGAGCCTGAGCCTCAACTCGCCGTGCCAACTTTTCGTCTGAGCTTCCACTGGGGCCATTGCTCGCTAGAAAATCTCTTGGTGATGAGCCGCTAGTTCCGGTTCACATCTGTGTCTTCTTGGCACGCTGAATCTGCTTCGGCTTGCACGGGCACGCCGGACGGAGCCCGTGCTCCACGGACTGGGCTCTTGATGAACTGATGTGCGGTTTTAGTAGTAAGACGTCTTGGGCGTCCAGGCAGATATTGACACGAGAAAAAGGTACCAAATTAAGATCGACTTCCGCGGTTATCAATCCAGTTGCCGGATATTACGGAAGTTCTAGTTATGAGGGCGGTTTGCGGACCAACAGCCGGAGTCCGGAAAGAGTCGTCGATCTGTAAGAGATTCAGCCATTGATGAGTCTCAATCATCAAATTCAGTGCCAAAAAGACGTTACACCTCGTCACCTGTCACGACACCAGCACACACTCAGCGTATCAGATAAGGCCAAGCATCACCAACTCATTCCGGGGTCATGACCGAATCTTGTGGTCAAGGTAGCCAGTCCGCATTCGATATGCCCATGACAAGAATGATCGCCGGGCCGCGCCAGTTGTTATGATGTACGTACAAAGTGCTCCGTCGAATGTCACCACAATCAAGATCAACAACGCATCGAAGGGGGTTGGATAAGAAAG
>JAADYS010000892.1:0-12584 GCA_012931995.1 Fusarium albosuccineum | reverse complement strand
ACTAATACTAATATAGTTACTAAATTTTAACTTTTTAGTCTTATTTAGCTATATAATAAAAAGCTATTTTCCCTTTAGAGTTATTTGTTCTGATTCTTGCTAGACTGGAAACGTTTGCTTACTGCTGGGTACCTATTTTAGAGGAATGTCTCACCCTAATACTTACTAGAGGTCGATATATGTAGTCAGATATAGAATGGATAGAGTTTGGAACCTGCCTTCTGTTACGACCCGAAACATCCTCGCCGGGCCGTTTATCCCATCAACCTTATAGTGACGACATTGATGTGCTGGACTGCCTCTGCTCTCGTGTAAAGTAATTGCACGTCTGTGTTCGTCATACGGTAACTCTTACGGGCGTGTGGATCCTGACGGTAGGTACCCTGACACGCTTTCTCGGCTGTGTAAGCCTCAAATATGGCCGTCATGGATCAAGACAAATAACCATTGGAGAGAGTCTATGTCTGAAGCATGATTCTGGCACCAGCCTGTGAGTTCGGGTCAGATTTTTCCATTTATCCAACTACTCGTTGCAACAGAAAGCGTAAGTTTTCCAGGTAGCAACAGACAAACGGCATTCAATCTAGCAGGTGACCATGCGAACGGAGACAAGACTGCATACATTGTTTTATGCTGTGGTGCCGATATTCGATGTGTATGATCTGTATTGGCCTTGATCAAATAGGCGCGTGAGCCAGCTATCCATGGGTACACAGTAACAACAAACCCTTAACACAGTACTCCGCCGCCGATGTTCTTGTGCAGGATAGGATGGGGCGGATAGCGATGGACCTGGCCGTAGAGAAGGGCAATGGTGGACAGAACAGGGAGTTAATTAAAGCTTACGCTCAAGCACTCATTCCCAACTTGGCTCTAATTACCAGCTGGACAGTCTATATACGCATGAGACCGCATTTTGTAACTGCTCTTAGTCGAGGTCGCTAGTAACCGGTGAAGCAGATAGGGTGCGTCGTCCTTTGACCAATGAGTTTTGCCCTTAGCCGACGGCCGCTTACTGTGGCTTATACCAAACATGGTATAAAAAAGATCTAATTTCTTTCTCAAGGCTGCAGAAGGAGTCAGCTGCGTATGGGCTGGGCTAGTCTCGGTCTCCAACTTACTCCTCTGTCTGTCGGGATATGACTGGTAGCACAGACGCGACCCTAGAAGAAAAGGAAATCCATTCGAGCGCTTACCCCCCGATTAACTGATCAGGGTGACCGCGTCTGTGGAATAGCTTCCTGTTCGTGGAAATACACGACACCAGCTTAGTCTTATCCGAGGCCTTGATGCTGACGGCTGCACCGTCTCCGTAGGCATAGGCAAAACCTGCACTCCTACGACTTTCTCTCTCTTCAAATGGCTATTAGCTCACTCTCTATCTCCTTTTTACTCTCACTTTTGTTTTCCTCGGATCTCTCATCCCAAGCCTCTCCTTTTGGCCTCTTCTGATTTACTTGATCCTCGTAGAGTGAGGTTGCTTTCCCCCCTCCGACGGCCCGTGTGGGGAGATCTCTGCCTGGGGTGCTAATGCCTGCGGCCCTTCGAGGACCTGCCGGGGTTGATTACCCCAGCGGGGGCCTGTCCGTTCTATTGCCCTACGGGCTTCGGACTCGTCGTGTGAATGCCCGCGCCTACGGACTTGTGCTCCGGGAAAGTATAGGTATTATCAATTTCTATACGCATCTTTTTAAGGTTAACCAATATCCAAACGTTAAAATGGCCACCCAATCCTATTAGCCCTGTTGAGAGGCAATGCTGGAAGCCGCCCCCAACCTCTTTGTTCTGGTAATCACCTTTCGTCTAGTTGAGAGCTTTGGTTGGCCTGCTCGGACTAATACAAAAATCCTACGCAGGGCTGAGTACAAGCATCCTCCTCCTTGATAGTCTCGTCAGTCAGGCTGTAGATGTCCAGTTGCGCTAACGGAGACTTTTTTAAAATTATCAGCATGGCTTTTTCGGCTATGTATAGTTTTCTTACAGCCCTACCTCGCATTGATGTCTCACGCGTACAGTCTCAAGTCAAATACGGTAGATGAACCTTGCAGGGTCACCTTTGACATCAGAGGTGGAAAATTTGGCCTTGGCAGGGGTAAGTCAATAAATGGCCTGCTCTGTGGCTGACGGAGACTTTCGACAACTAATCTTAGACGGGTTGGCCAGAAGGGGTGCTTGGCTGCACACTCGATTGATGCACCTTCCAAGCGGATAGTATGTGGCTCGTAATTGCCTCCCTTGAGGTATGGTAGTACTAGATAGCCGTCGTAGTTAACCCATCATGCTTCGGGTATAAAGACTGGTACATTTACCACTTTGCAGATCACCTTACTATTCACCACCAGTCCTTCTGTCGACGACACAGACTCCTAAACTTCAATCCGCAATCCTGATCACTTATAAACTCGGCAATTCTTCTTCTCATCATGCAGCTTATCGCCTTTGTCGCCAGTCTACTTGCGGCAGTGGTTTCGGCCAGAGATTTCACCTTGTTTGAACATTCCAACTTTGGTGGGGCAACCCATTTCGAGAACCGCTTCGACGACGACGCCTGCTGTGTGTGCCACCCTTCAACTTGTACACAAGAGTCAGTTACTGACAAGCCTAGGGAACATGAACGGCAAGGGGGATACTGCAAGCTCTGTGAAAGGTGCCGGATGCACCACCTTTTATCGGCAAGTTAGCCGCTCACATTTCTATCCATCATACTGACATTGCTACCAGAGAGCGGGACTGCCAGGGGGGTCAATGGCAGAACTATGGCGACGCTTCCACGGTCCCCGAGTTCCTAAATGACCACATCTGGTCATTCCGAAACAAATGCGAAGGCTGCCCTGACCCTTTCGACCCGTGCCAGTACCTGGAGGACGACGGTACATGTAGCTTTGGCTATGCAGCATGCATGCAGAAGATGGGCTGCGGAGGCAAAGCCGGAGAAGCTGATTGCCTTGGAACTGCGAGCGGTAGGTTTTCCACTAATCAAATATCTTGTCCTTCCACAGCTAATATTATGACACTAGGTTGCGCTATCACCTGTTAGTCTTGGTATCTGTACCTATGCTCTGTGTCTTGTGTATTGATGTGGCCAATCCTGATGTGGTAGAGAAGAAACGGGATATTATTACTATTCTATAGCACCTCTTTTTAGCACCCCTTTCGCAGTATTAGTGAGCTGCTCAAAATTGTAAATGACTGGTTTCTCTCACACTAGCTATCGTTGAACTTTTGCAGGCCAGAATGTGCCCGATGCAGTGGAAGGTGGTCGTACGTTATGCAAAATTGGAGAAGAAGGCAACAGAAGGCCGGCTGTGATTCGACCACAAGTTACGACTATCGCATGCCACAGTTTAATAACCTCCCTGCCAACTTGCCCATGCTAAACGATCAAGATGAAGTATTTGTGCACATGTTTATCACTATCATCCCTGCATCGAGTGCGTGGGGCACCACATGACGTTGTCTTGGCTTCCGCCAAGTCCGGGCGCGCGGGGTCCACCAGAATTATCGAAGTACGCCGAGGCCCCCCAAGTTGAAAACCCGTGGTTCCCTCGACTCTATGTTCTTTGTTCGTGCTCGGACGTATCCACCGTGCTAATAGCACTATCTCAGCTCATAGTAATCCAGACCGTAGCACAGTGTAGAAATGATAATACTTACTATTGCACTTTTCGCGAACAACACCAACTCCCAATGGTATAAAATCCAGTTCATACAGCCTTTGTTCAAGAAGTGTCTTGCCTTTCAAGTAACTAAATTATTTATGAAGGTATCTGCCCACTATGAAGAAATTTGAACCCCAGTATAGATCCGAAATCCAACAAGTGATTATCTCACCAAGCCAGCCCACATACGCCCTCCCCTTCTAACAATCGTCTAGATGATGTACGTTGGAGGCGAGACGCAAGACCCGTCCACAGAGACTCTCACTCTTATCGAAGAAATAATTCGAGACCAGGTCAATTTGATGGTGATTACATTCACGGCCTATGGCTTCTTGTTACCTTCTGTGCATTAACTCTGTGTTATAGCTGACGACCGCAAACGACCTAGCTGCTCGACGCGGCTCCCGAGTCTTCTCCAACAATGATTTGATCTTTCAGGTTCGCCACGACGCAGCTAGAGTTGCACGCTTACAGACATTTCTTCGTTGGAAAGCCATCCGCAAAACTGTCCGCGACGACGACGATAAAGGTCAATCAGAACTAGCCGTTGCTGAGGAGGTTGAAGATGAGCCCACAACTTCGGATGGGACAGGCAAGAAACCACTGCTTCCAGCCGCCGTTTTGCCTTGGGACGTTCAATTCTTTTTCTCAGTACAACCCCCCGGCGACGAGGAGGACGACGAGCTGCTCGACGAGTCCAATGAGGCCACGCTTCAAAAGCTACGGTGGGCAGACGAACGAACAAAGAATATGACGGCCGAGGAATATGCCAGGTGGTCCGAGTACCGCCACGCTTCCTTTACCTGGCGCAAGGCAAAGCGGTTCCGCGAATGGTCTGGCCTGGGCATCATAGCTGACCACAGACCTTCGGACGATTCGCTAGATATTCTGGGTTTCATAACTTGCGAGATGGTACAGAGGCTGACTGAGATTGCGCTATCGATTCAACGACAAGAGCTCAGGGCCCATCCAGGAGCGAACAAGGAACCACTACGTGCTACTGATGGGAGTAGTCACGGTCCTTTCGCGTCGTCGGCTATTGGGAGGCAGCCGATTGATGTTCACCATATCCGCCAGGCATTCCATCTCACTCAGATTAGGGCTGAAAGAAGACGGCCCAAGCTGGGTAAGATGTCTGATGGAAAGGCTCTGAAGTTGATTTGATCTCGGTTATCTGCTTCTTCATTCATGCTTTCATTTCAAGATTTTTGTTGTAGTATTTATTTCATATTAAGAGAGGATAGAGTATCTTGCAATAAACCGATTCCTTAGCTTCTAGTTAAAGACCGCGAGGAATGGCCAAGGTGAGAATATTGCTCCATCAACTGAGTCGGGGTGTAATCGTCGATTCATAATTCGATAAGCACCTTTCCTATTTCTCAGTTACCAATACTTCGTACAAGTCAAGGAAAGAACGGCCTGGGTTTGTTACTTAACCTCCAGACACGTAATAATATGATCGAGATGATTGCCATGAAACACTCCCTATTTGTTTAGTCAAGCGGAGCTACTCCATCCTTTCTGGGCTATAAAAACTCAAGTCTTTGTAATATGTGGAGCAGGTTCCTGACGTTACATGGGTTTTAAATCCTAGCCCAACTATCTTGAGCGATAACTGGACGCAGGACGATGGTGTCATTGCTCGCAATACCCCCAGCTCCTTGGCCCCTCTCTCACAGGCAGGATAATAAACGCGCATTATTTTCGTACTCTTCGTATCAAAAATTCCCTCCGACTCTTACTTTTTTCAGAGAAACATCGGGTGAGATCGTGACCGCAATGAGCTCCGAAAAAGAAAACCCGACCGCAGCGGTCGATCCCGCGCTACCTGCTTCGAAAGGGAGCGACACCGAGCCAACTCCAATCGGGAGGGAGAATTATTGGATCAGGCTGATGACATTCGTCGGATGGTATCCATCAGATCTTCCGAGCGCTGAGAAGAAACTTGTTTTGAAACTCGACTTGAGCATCCTAATCTTTGGGTGTCTGTCGTTCTTTACCAAATATCTCGACCAGCAGTCACTTACCAACGCCTACGTCAGGTATATCCCCATTCCATAACCCGAGTGTCACAATAAACTAAGTCTGTGGAATAGCGGCATGAGAGAGGAGATAGGCTTATGGGGAGATGAACTCAACTACATCACTGCAACTTTCTGGGCGTCCTACTGCGGCTTCATGATTCCGGCCTGCTACATCATGACACGGTATCCTGCCAATGTTGTGCTCCCTTCTCTGGAACTAGGATGGGGCCTGGCGACATTTGGGCTTGCTTGGATCAAGAATGTCGAGTCTATCTACGCCTTGAGATTTTTGGTCGGACTCTTCGAATGCTGCTCATTTACTGGCACTATCTATGTCATTGGTTCATGGTACAAGCCCAAGGAAGTTGCCAGAAGAATTGCACTCTTCTTCATCGCGAGTCCTGGAGGTACCATGTTCGCCGGTTACCTTCAAGCGGCTGCCTACAAAAATCTCAATGGGGTTCACGGCCTAGCGGGTTGGAGGTGAGCTTCATATAACGACTCTAAGGGATTCGCTAACATAGCTCAGGTGGCTATTCATCATCGATGGAATAATCACAATCGGCATTGCTTTCATGTAAGGTCTCCCACCAAGTCCAGATGGTGCAGCTAGCTAACACTTACAAAGCGGCTATGTTGTATTCCCAGATGTACCAGCTCGCAAGAAGCCTCTAGCTCTGACCCAAGAGGAACATGCACTTGCAAGAAAGCGGCTCGAAGGATTCACTGCACCCCCCCAACTTCAGCTACCGGCGAGTATCTTCAAACGCGTTCTTGGTCGATGGCATTTCTACGTCTTTGTTCTCCTCTGGACCGTCTTCGACTTGAACATTCTCACAGGCGGCCAGCCCTTTTCCCTCTACCTGAAAGCGAACAGCCCAGACATTTATTCGATTGTTCAGGTCAACACATTACCGACAGTTACTTCTGCTATCATGATAGTAGGAGCATTAACAGCAGGCGTCGTCGCAGATCGCCTCAATAATTTCTGGATTCCTGCTATGGTGACCACGGTCCCCGTTCTGATCGGAAATATCCTGCTGAACGTGTGGCATATTGGTGAGAAAGGACGTTTGGCAGCCTTCATGCTGCAAGGTTTTATCGGTCGTAAGTACTCAAAATTGTCCCAAACTCTTCTATCACTGACGGAATATCCAGCAATATCCCCGATGGCTATGGGTTGGGCGACCGTCATCATGTCCAATGATGCCGAGGAGCGGGCTGTGGTGACAGCGAGCATGAATTCCATTGGCCAGGGCGTCATGGCGGGGGCACAAGTTGGACTGTTCCCAGCTACAGGTGCACCCAGATGGATCGTTGGCTTCAAGACAGTTCTTGGATCTACTGTCGTGCAGTTCTTTATTCTCCTTGCGATTCTGTATCTCAGTCGAAGAGACTTGAAGCGCCAGCGAGTCGGGACAGGCGCTGCAGCTGTTTAGGATAAGACCTGGAAGCGCCGCGGTTTTGTGGTCTTTAAAACCGAGAAAACGGGTCTCTCAGGATGATGCACTTTACAGACAAAATTGTACAAGCTTGTCAATATTGGATGAAATCAATTGAATGCAATGTGAATAGAACCCAAGTCCATACGCCCCACCTACCCGCAAAATATGACTCTAATCGTAGCAATTTACCTCTAAAAGAAAACCAGTTTCCTCGAGCATTCTACACTCTACTCTTTCGTGTCACCCTGTCCATTCTAGATCGACCGACTGTCCCTCAGCGCCTGTCCGGCACCGAGTCCATTCAAGTCCACCTCAATCCCACCAGCCATTGTGGGCCGTTGTGACACAGGCGAGGAGCCGCTGGCTGTGATGCGTAGCTTCTCTTCTTGGGTAGATGTGATCTTCTCCTGCTGGAGTCCCATCGAGCTGAGAAACGTGACTGTGTCTGCCAGCTCTTGTTGTTTCCTGGCGGCGGTCCAGTTGAGCTCTTCAGCCATGATTTCGATAACTCGGGGAAGGACTTGTAGTGCCTTGGAAGCGTCGAGGAACGACAAACGGGTCCGGCGAGCGATGATGTCTGCGGCTGTACAGGCTGCCTCGGCACGAACACCATGTGTGATCTCTGCCTCAATGAAGGGGAAACTTGGGATAAGTCGAGTGTTCAGAGATGGCGAAATGGCGAGTAGCGTCCAGGCACGGTCGCCATAGTTGGCAGCGAGGTGGTGGGCGATGTCGGCATCGATGGGGTACACTTCCATCAACTGCGAGGCAAGCGAAGAGGAGTAGCCATGTGCGCCTACGAGGGGCACGTTGCGTGTGCAGCAGATGCCACTAGTTGTAAATCCTGACAGACCGGCGCCGCTGATATCGGGAAGAGAGATTGCTCGCGGTCGAAGGTTGAAAAGCTTGATCGCTTCATCGACAGTGTCTTCAGCCATTTGCCGGTAGGTAGTCCATTTTCCACCTGCGCAGGTGAGAAGGCCAGAGGGAGAAGCGGTGATGAGATGGTTTCGGACGAGGGACTCGGTGTTTTTGGCCTTCGGATCGCGGACAAGAGGACGGATGCCTATGAGATGTCAGTATGTGGTCAATTGTTGACGAGGAATAGTTCACTCACCTGACCAAGCTGCCAGCACATCATCCCGAGAGAGTACCGACTCTGGGGACAAGAGCTTGCTGACCTCCTTGAGAATGAAATCCACGTCATTTTGCTCTGCCACAGGCGCCTGCTCTACACTGCAGGGGTTATCAGTCGTTCCGGCCAGAGTAAAGCCTTGCCAGGGAAGCACAAAGATAACACGCCCATCCGAAGTAGCTGCGTCAAGCATGCCCATTCCATTGGGGCATAGACGCTTGGGGAGCATGATGTGAACGCCAGATGAAGGGGCCACGATGGGCTTTCTGGTTGGCTCATCCATCTGCTCGATGGCGTCGGTGAAGGGGCCGGTCGCATTGATTACGCCCTTGGCTCGGACTGTGAAGTCTTGTGATCCGGCTTGGTCGTTGTTCTTGGAGGCGAGTACGTCGCGCACCTTGGCGCCGCAAATTTGACCACTAGCATCCTTCTCGAGGCCTGTCACCTCGACATGGTTAAGAACGGTAGCGCCGTATTGAGAAGCCGTCAATGCTAGCGCGACGTTCATTCGCGAATCGTTGTGCTGACCGTCGTAGTAAACCAAAGCACCAACCATGTTGTCCCTTCGCAATAACGGGAATGCAGCAAGGGCTTTGTTCTTGCTCAGATAATAAGAACTCTCGAGACCCTGCGACCCGGCGAGGAGATCATAGGCCTTGGTGCCAGCATAGAAGTAGGGCGCTTCCCACCAATGCTGCAAGGGCAACAAAATTGGCAGTGGGCTTGATAGATGCGGCGCAATGTTTAGAAATGTTTTGCGCTCTCTCAAAGCTTCCATGACAAGCTGGAGCTGGCCGTAGTCGAGGTTCCAAACTGCCTTTTCGAGATAGCGAACCCCGCCATGGACGAGCTTTGTGCTCTTGGAGCTGGTCCCCGACGAGAAGTCATCACGCTCAACGAGCGCAACTTTCAATCCGCGCGTCACAGCATCGACTGCGATGCCTGTTCCGGTTGCGCCGCCGCCAATGATGAGCAGATCATACTCGGCATCCTTGTCTGATTGACCGCTGCGGCGCAGCTCTGCAAGCTGCTCTGCACGAGTCCTTGTAGCTTGGAAAGATGGTGGCACAATGCGCCCTGTAGAATCGCGCTTCAGCGAAGCAATAGGCTTGTCGAAGGAGTGTGTCTTGTTTCGAGTCGCATAGACGAGGCTGCCGGCCGCCACTGTAGCCGTTGTCGCAGCGCAGGCGACGAGCAACGGTCGCTTGAGGGTTCGGAGTCGCTGCTGCATGGTCGCTGGTCCGTGATGTGACGAGTCTCGGTATCAATTCGCCCTGGAGCGCTGTGACTTAAGTTCAAGCTCGCAGAAGCAGAAGGTGACAATGCGCGTGACAGGGTAATGACTCGAGCGCAATACAAGTGAAACAATGAGGAAGGAATTTTTATAACGGACGCAAAACTTCACGACGATCAACGCGTTGAGAGAAAAGATTCCATTATTTGCGGAGTTGAAACGGGCCACTAGGGCGTCTGTGATATCATACCTCACGCTTTCTTCTGCAGAAAGCTGGAGAGCACATGCGGGCCACGGCCAAATCACGCTCCCACGTTGCTACCCGTGACCAATTCTTCCTAAAGTCCCCGTCGGAATGAAACCTCTGCCCCGCCAGAGTCTCGCATCTGACAACTGAGGTCGTCGCGTAGAGCCTCGGACATGCAGTGAGCCAATTCCCGCCGTGTCATCAGCCTCATCCACCGCATGCATCTCGGGGTTTCGATACCGAAGCCTTAAACTCGGCAGGGATTAGTGCCGCGACCCCTGGCAGACGCATGTCGGGGTTCGGTACCGACCGTAATCCACCGAGCACGACCGAAGGATTCAAATGGTGCGCCCGCCTCCTCCGGGGCCACGTGCCACACTCCGGGTTCGAGTTCACCGAGGTTGAGGAGCTTTGATTGCTGTTGGTGATGAAATGCTGGCTTGGCTCGCCCTTGATGCGCTCTTCAGGTTAGTGGCGCATGCAGGTTGGTACCATTCGGACTAGACACGCTTTCTGGCAAAGAGCCGCAAACCCCTGCTGTTTCTTACCTTATCCACCCGGTGTGGGCCAATCTAGTACGTAGCACTCACGAGCGCGGCGTCAACTCACCCTGGAGCATTGATGAATGGTGCTATCTCAATCAAATCTCAGCAGACTTTGATCGGTGAGACTTGGGCATTGCGATTAGGTTGAACTAAAACTGGTGATATCTCTTGATAATGAGTTTAATTATGGATGCCCAAAGAGATGCCTGAAGAAAAATGATGGGGCCTAATGTTCTTTATAAGGCATTGGTGGCCAGGAGCTATGCAGGTTGAGAGGCTGCACTTGGAGTAATCCCACGACAACTTGCCAACCCAACATAGCCTCCATCAGAGACCCCATCAATTGAGTCAACTATCGTCACCCATCACAGCAAATACCCACAACAATTCCACAACGATCTCACAATGTCTCAGAAAATGCTGACTTCCAAGTTCCACCCACGCTGATCACAAAACTTCAGTGGAGAATCACACAGTGGGCATCGTGGGGTTGAGGCAAGCAACATTTCAGACGATCAATGCTATCAATTGACGCAACTACCTAAGTAGCCACCGCACTCTCGAAACATGTAAACTCATGTTCTCATTCTCGTCATGTGGGTTCTGTCTGCCCTTTCAACTGTTTTGTTTCCTGTTGTCTTTTCTTCCCCTCCCACCATCAAATTTCAATTTCCAAAGAACTCTCGAACACCCCGCCCTCACCCCGAAAGCGCCCGAGCCTCCTTCGACCATATGGAATACCTATACTTGCGAATCCAGGGCGCGGTCGTATGTGTTTGACCACACTGATCGACGAGGGGTTACAAGACGCTTGAGGCCCATGTAGGGGGTGTTCATCGGGCTGGGACCAGTATAGATGAAGGTGTCGTAGAGGAAGCCTCCAAAGGAAGTACCAAGGAACGGTATGACCATCGGGATCTATGACAAAGGTTAGTCGACAGAGTTGAAATTCAAATAGGCCTTGACTTACCCAGAAGTAGTATCCTCCCGCAGACCAGACCTCCGTTCCATATCCGAGCATGTACGAAACCAACCGCGGGCCAAAGTCACGAGCCAAGTTGATGGCATAGCCGGTCTCCCAACCCCAGCAAGCACCGATGCCGAAAATCAAAAAGAACAACCCAAGAGGCATCAAAGGTCCAGCACCGATGTTGGTGCTATCCGCCATCGCAAAAATGACAAACTGCAGGATCGTGCTGGCGATGAACTCGGAAAAGACCATGCCAGTGCGTGTCATGAAGGGAGCGGGATATGTGCAAAAGATTCCTGCCGTCGCGTTCTCTCCGATGACGGTTCGAATACCAGGACCGCCCTCGTACGCATTGATGGCTGACTTGTAGTTGCCGTACACGATGGCAGCCGCTGCCATGGCGCCGAGGATCTGGGCAATGGCATAGATGGGCAGCTTGCGCCAGGGATGACCGCGGAATAGACAATTCGCCAACGTCACGGCAGGGTTGAGATGGCCGCCCGATTTACCACCGACGTATACACCAAGCATGACGCCCAGACTATGTCGAGTTAACACCAGACCAATTCGGCTATGGATTCAAGACTTACCCCCATCCCCAAGAGATACTCTGGTAGTCGCCCTTGGTTCCGCGACTCAAGACAACCTGAGCAACGACGCCGTCGCCAAAGAGGATCATGACAAAGGTGCCAAAGAACTCGGAAAAGGCATCCTGGCAGGTCTCTCGGATCCTGCTCCAGAGCAGCACCTCGTCCCGCTCCTCACGATGCGGCTGCAGCGTCGAGTCGCTCGGCAACTCCTTCAGCGCTTTGGTCTGAACCATCTCGACTTTGGGAGGGGAAATATGGTTGATAGACGACTCCGAGATAGAGTCCTGGTTGAAAGAGGCAGACATTGCAAAGATGTTGGTCGGAGAGGGGATGGATGCCGTCATCACCTCATGGGGATGTGGTTACAATTTATGGTCAGCATGGACCAGGAAGACTCTTGGCCACCAAGCCGTTTAGGATCACAGTATCGATCAATGGTATCCCCCGGACTCAGCCAACGTTCGGCTCCGGTCTGTGTGAACATCGCTTCCTTTCCCGAGGCGCACTTCCGGTCCCCTCATCTTCGCATGGTGAGGGTGGCTTACAACTCTGTTAGTCCACTCCTGGTTAGGGAACCGAGCAAACCCAGCGCTGAGGGGCAAACACTTTCCAGACCTTTCCGACAAATCGAACCATGACCAGTAAAAAGTCCTTCGGTGTTTGTCAGTCAGGTGAGGGTGACTTCTGGCTGCGAGCTCGGTGGCCCACACCGAAAGGTATCAGCACCCTCCATGA
>JAADYS010000891.1:0-19529 GCA_012931995.1 Fusarium albosuccineum | reverse complement strand
TTAACTTTAAACATAATATATCTCCTATTTAAGAAGCTAAGAGACATCATGAACGCCGACAACGTCGTCTATGACCATGGTGCTATAGCGGTGCGTAACATGCGGAGTGCCAGCGACGGACTCAGCACTGCGAACTTGTTTAGCCAAATGCTTGGCGAGGCCGATGGCCAAGAAAAGACAGAAATCACAGATTCCACCGTCCGAACTGAGGCAGGGAATTTGATTGTTGCCGGCTCCGATACGACGGCTGTCACTTTAACCTATCTCGTTTGGGCAGTTCTCAGACAGTCTCATCTTCAGGCAGAGCTGGAGCGCGAAGTTTGTGATTTGAGTCCTAACCTTACCTTTGAAGAACTGAAGAACGCCCCGCTTCTCAACAGTGTAATTGAAGAAACACTGCGTCTCTATGGAGCTGCTCCCGGGGCACTCCCTCGAGTTGTACCTGCGAAGGGGTTATCAGTTGGTGGTCATTTCATTCCCTCGGGCACGGTGGTCAGTACGCAGGCCTACACGCTACACCGTGATTCTAGAATCTTCCAGGATGCGCAAAAGTATTCTTCCTTCCCCCGACACCGCTATGCTTAGTGCTTGCGCTAACAATCTTCAGGTTCGACGGTTACAGATTTATGGACAAGTCCCAGCTGAACGCGGCTCAGAAGGCTGCCATGTCACCCTTTGGCGCAGGCGCGCGTATCTGCATCGGACTTCATCTGGCTTGGATGGAGCTGCGGCTTGGGGCGGCGCTGTTCTTCCGCGAGTGCCGAGGGTCTAAGCTCTGTTTTGAAATGACAGATGATATGATGGAAATGGACAATCGGTTCTTGATTGCGCCCAAGGGTCACTGTTGCAACATCCATCTATAAGAAAGGACGTCAAGAAACCTCAAACTACACAAAATTGAGACCAAGTCGACAGATAGGTAAAGAATTCAGTAGCCACATTGGCTCGCCATCTCGATAGGCAGTAACTGACTTGATCAATCATCACTGAAGTCAAGACAGACGAAAGCATCACTCTTTAGGCGCGTGAAATTTAGGACATTTTCTCATGGCTCGTGATGATTTCTTATCGTACACACATCAAGCAGCTACCTTCCTCTTCGCCGAGTTTTCCAGCTCGGCCATCAATTGAAGCAATCGCTCAGTAAGATGCGAAACAGGCATACCCGCAAAGTTAGCTCTTACAACCCCCATGACAATCTCCATAACCTTATCTGGCTGTGACAATGGGACACTCATGACCATGTCTTCCTGGCCAAGTACTTCTGACCGCCATCGTATACAAGGCTGACCTTGACCAAAGCCCTTGAATCTCTGGAGGGGAAGACTTTCCACGTCATCTAGGTATACGCTTTGATTGGTGGCTCTCATGTTGCTTTCGGATTGATCAGAAAAGAGTCCGTAAATCCAAAATGCCAGGCTTGCATGGTAGATCATTATAGCGAGAGGGCCTCGTATCATCCCTTTTGACAGTGACTTTGCAATTTGGATGATTTGGGCTGCGTGGTAGATGGTATGCCGTGCCGCCTCGCTCTTGACCCAGTCTCGAATCATGGGGTAGACAGCCCTAGCTCGTTCTGGCCCTTCCATACCAGCAAAGATTTGAATATCCTCGAAGGGCATGTACATATGTAGAAAAGCCACTTCAAGTCGCATCGCCGTTTCCGGGTCCGTTGATGAATCAGATGTTAGGCTAAGTTTGAGATGGCCGAGAAGTTTGAGCAGCTCATCTTTGCGTAGTTCTGTAACGAGAGCATTCCACCGGCGAGGTCGTGATCGTTGTAGGGATGAGATTTGGAAGTATTCCCAACACATGGCCCATGTGCATGAAAGCACGGCCAAACCGGCCACATAGGTATCGAATGAGTTTGTTTGGTTGTTCAAAACGTCTGGATCGTCGATCAGATCAGCGACGTATACAGGCTCGACATGTCCTTGAGCGACAGAGGAAGACTTCCATTGTTCCGGAGTTGCCGCAGCCCAGATCTCAGGGTTGCCAGGGAGTGGTAAAAGAACCTCGGCATATGAGACCAAAGGATTGACCAACAGAGCCATGGAGGATCCCATGTCGTGGGAAAACATCCGAAAGGCAAGTCTCTTGAAAGACTCTGCTTCAATCCACTTCAGCCATTCATGCCGAAGGCCAATTCCCTGCTCCTCTCCGATAGTGACGTCCAGGTACGCTGATCCCTTGAATCTACCATCTCGTCTCATCATCGTCAATATGGGCTGAAAGAAACTCTCGGCGATCTCGACTTTCCGCGGTAGTCCGCTCCAGAGCCCCATCTCGAGCGTAATGACAAACGCCTGCGAGAGCTGAAGGTCTCGGACCAGGGTATTGTGTTGTTCCCACTATGGATAAAGTCAGCCCAGGCTACTCACAAACATTGAGACACTGGTACTCACTAGCTTTGGTATGGCTATCCTTAAGCATTCCTGGATAGCATACCCCAATTTGGATAGCGCGGGGTCAGACGTTAGGACTGCGCCGCTTGCCGCCATGGCTGCAACGAGCTCTGGTCGTCTCTCATTGGGGTCGAAGGAAGCGGCGTGGAGAAGAGATGTAGCATGGGTGATCGGCGAAGTTAGATAGTACTGTAACAGAGTGTCCAGGAGTTCTGTTGATGGGAATGATGCGACCGCCTTGGACAAGTTGTCTGATCGACAGCTATTGACCACCATCATCAATATCCTGTCTCGAGCAGGTCCACCAAGCTTGGCACATGTTACTCGGGTGTCAGTGTCCAGGGAGACTCGAGACTCTGGCGAGGGGTAGTCGTCGGTTACTGAAGGCAGGGAGAGATTATGTTCTTCGGCGCCTGCATGGTCCTTTGCATTAGGACGAAACCTCCAATGTGAATTCTGGAACGCCTCGGTACACATGGCTGCTGGCTGGCCTGGGTCGACATGTGATGTGGCGTGTGGTGTTTGTGCTCCCCGAGGGGTCGGTTGAAATGTGTTGCTGACCTCGAATGGGATGCTGGTGTTGTAAGCGTCGAGAAACTGGAGGTCCATGTCGTCCAGTTCGTTATATGTCCTCATATCAGGTGCATCAGTGCCGGTGGATGCCCATTGACCAGACAGGAGGTTGAGATCGGGAAAGTCGAAGAAAAGGGGGTTGGTGTCGACACCTAATGAGGGATCTTGGTGTGGTTAGCTGATGAGGTCCCTTGCATAGACAATAAGTGTACTTACCCAGGTTTTGCAGAAAGTTCTGTGTCGTCTGAGGAGTCAGGATGCCTAATGAGGACTGGCCTCCCATGCCTGGTGAGGACGAGGCTTGGCCAATATTGGTTGCAGGACCGGTCGACTCCATCATAGTCGAATCGTCACTTTGTGTGAACATAGAGTCATCGGCTTGCTGGGCCGTTTGCGGTGGTGTAAATGCGACATCGAGATCCATCGAGCTGTTCCATCTACATTCAAGACCCTTCTCTTCACAACGGCGACATGGCTTCTCTTCGGAGCAGCGTAGGTGATTCGAGGCGCATGCCTTGCATGCCTGTGTTACCCTTCCAGGCATGTAGCGAGGCTCCCCCATGGAGCTCTCATTGCTGTCCCCAGCCTGAGAACCATGGCCTGCAACATGCCTCTTCAGCAGATCACTTGAGCTACTAGTCAGTATGAACCTTGACGGAATAGGGCAGGTATAAACACACGGTCTAGTGAATGCCTTTGGACAGACATGGCACTTGTAGGGTTTTGTCTGAGTGTCTAGCAACGAGTCAGTATGCTGCAACCAGACCAGACAGGGAGGTCATACGAGATCGCACGTGACGAGCAAGATGATCCAGGCGCTTGTAATTCTTCTTGCAAGAACCACACTGGAACATGCCAGACTCGGGAGTGACCATGTCGTCAGTGGGTCGATATCTCAGGCTTCGGGCCGGGACGTGGAGGAGGAAGAAAGGAAAAGGGATCGGTTCGCGGGCAGCATAATTCTTTATCGCGACCTAGTCGGCATTGGCGATGCGGAGGTGGCGTCTGGGGAGCGGGGAAGGGCCGGCGAATGGGTTGCGTGTTTTTGGTCATGGAGATGAAGCTAGAGTGAATGCGGAAAACCCCCTGGGCGAGTCTGGGCTTGGAGGAGGGAGTGTCGAGAATCTCTCTCCACATCCCGACGTGTGGTCGCCTCCACTTGTTATGCTACCCTGGAGCCGCACCAAATGTCAACAAGCTGGGGGAATAGACGGGCTTTTTCTAATAATAAATGCTTCTTGGGGCATCTGATAATTATAACAAACGAGGGAAAGAAATCTGATTAGAAAAAGATTGTATTTACAACATCATCGTGACCCGACAAGTCGCAACACCAAATCCCGCTAATTCCGAGATGTCAGCGGACCTCACACCAGTTCATTTCTTCTCCCATGGCTCAACCATGATGCTTGGGGAGGAGTCCGATGCAGCCGACTACTGGAAGAAGGCCGGAGACCAGGCATTGGCACACAAGATCAAAGGTGTTATCATGATGGTGAAAGACATTCTCGACTGTTCAATTGACACGTTACTAACTTGGGCAATCAGGGCGCTCATTGGGATGCTCTGGGTGACCGCATCGAAGTCGCGACAAACCCCAACCCTGCAAAGTCCCCTGTGGCCTATGTCCATCCGTCCAAATACGTCGACTACAAGCTCAATCCCGATCTGGAGACGGCCGAACGTTGCATCTCGCTGCTCGCGGATGCTGGATTCCATGTCTCGGGAAATGCCACTTTTGACTGGATCCACGACACGTATCTCGTACTGATCCGCATGTTCCCCGCTGGCTGCCCGCCTACGACGCTCATCTCCATGAACGCGCGATTCGATCCACATTACCACATGAAGGTCGGCCAGGCACTACGCTGTCTCAGAAGGGAAGGATATCTCATTATTGGGTCAGGTGGCGCTGTGCACAACTTGTATCGCAATCTCTGGCACCCAATGGTCATGTATTCGGACAATTTTGCACAAGAAAAGGCCCCTGAGCCGTGGGCGCTGGAGTTCCGGCAGGCGGTGGAGGATGTCATCAAGAATAATACTGGACCGCATCTACGACGGGCAATGACGCGCCTGATGAAGCATCCACTGTACAGAGATGCGCATGCTACAGATGATCACTTTATGGCTGCCATGTTTGTCGCTGGTGCTGTTGGCGACGAGGAGGATGAAGGCGTCTATGGGCAGCTCAAGGCAGAGACGTGGGAGCTGACAAACATGTGTAATAGCCAATTCACATTCGGCACCTGGCCAAGGACGCTTGCAACAGCAGCGTAGGATAGCGCAGAGGTTTTCCGATAGTTTAAACAAATACGATAGAACACAAAGGTTACAATTGCGTCATAGAGTGAGGCCCCTCAACTGCCGATCTCCGGCTCCCCTTCATTCCTCCCGATCTGGAATAGCTGCCCGGAGAGGTGCTTTCCGGGCAGCCCGGGGAGATTACTAAAAGGCGCTAACATTCCCACTAAAAGAGCGGCTATCCCAGAAGCCGTGCCTGTCCTGCCAAAACGGTCCCGAACATCTTCGGCACCTTGCGCTAGCGGCAGTTTGATGGAACGTTGGCCACCATCCTCAGCCCGGTTGGGAAGCATTGGCATCTATAACGGTCGAGTAGTCGCGCATGGTGTATAAGACATTGAGTTCAGCCTGAATCCTCGCAAATTGGCTTTTGTCTAGACCGTTGGTCTAGTTGTAGAGGATGGCTGGATAGGAGAGGAATTACATGGACGCAGTCACAGTCACAATGGGCGCATCATCAATGCAGACATTAAATCATAAGGGGCTTTTGATTAATTATCTAGACATGAAAATAAAGCCACTCCGAGTGTTAAAATATACATTTTGTCCAGTCATTAAGATAAGTGCTACAGACTGCCATGCAGCACAGGGCTAGCTCGTTTGCTTGTGGCCCTAGAAATTAAAAGCTAAGGGGTAGTGTGTGTTTCATTGTAGACATTTAGCTTGAGATCTATGCACTTGTTAGCCACTAGCTCATTTGTTCCTGGACGGTAAAGTTTCGTACCTCAATGATGGCAGGGCCAGCAGCGACGGTGTCGTCGGAGACAACATCCTTGCAGCCGGTGAGGACAACGTAGGACTGGCCAGCGAAGCCCTCAGGAATCTCAACAGAGAAACCACCCTCGACAGCAGTGGCCTCGACAAAGGTGGGGCCAGTGACGGCGATGAAAGCAGCGTAGACCTTCTGGCTATCACCGCCCTTGAGAGTGTAGTCAGGGGTCAAGAGGGTAACGGTGTCGCCAGTCTTGACGGGCATCTCGGTAGCGGGGTCGAGAGCCAGCTTGGGGAAAGCCTTGACGGGCAGGGCAGGGTTCTCCTTGGGGCAGCCGGTGATGAAGCCAGAGGCGAGGGAGAAGACCTCGTTGATGCTCAAGGGAGCATCGAAGGGCTGAGGGAAGGGAACCTGCTTCAGGGCTCCGCGGATGTATGAAGAGTGGCGGGCCTCAACAGTGAGGATGGAGCCGGCGGCTGTGAGGTATGTCTTGCTCATGATGTCGGCAGCAGCGCCGAGGTAGGCGGAAACACCAACGCCCTCAAGGACGGAGGCAGTGGCCAAGAAGGTCTTGACATCGGTGACGCCAAAGGAGTAGGTGCACTCTTGGACGGGAGTGATACCGGCGGCTGCAAAGCACAAAGGTCAGAACGAGAACTTGTCAATGTTTAGTCAATGGCAACATACCCTCGAGAGCCTTGGTGATGAAGTCAACATGTGCTGTCTCATCGCTCGAGACCTTCTTGATGTTGTTGTAAAAGGTCGAGTCGTAGCCAGCATCGGCAAAGTCGCTCTCGGTGAAGTTGGCAAGACCCTCACGATAGAACTTATCCTCAAGATGCTCCAGAGTCAGAGCGTAGTTGAGAATGACACCATCGTTGATCTCATGGGCACGCTTCTCGACAACGGGAGCGGCGGAGGCGAGGCCAGCAGCCGCAAGGGCAACAGCAGCGGTAGAGAAGAACATCTTTACGGGTATGAGTATGTGAAGGGAGGAAGTATTATGTGATTAAGGTGCTGATGAGATGGCTTGATGATTGTCGAGGACTGGAGTGGTGGGCTAGACATGAATGAGTGAGCCGATACTGAAGGTTATAACCACCATCAACACAAAGACAATCGGCAGTATGGTTCAAAGATACCCCGACCTGTTTGATTGCTTTCCAGCGCATCCGCAATCTCCGTCAATGTTTCCGTCGCATCGGGCTGTGTCTCATCCGTCCTGAGACCCATCTTGGGCCAATCTCGTCCGCCATCGCCCAGAACGTGCAAGATCGGAGCGTTTTGCAGCAAATCTAACCAAAAAAGCCACTGCAGGCTGGGCGTGCCATTCCGCAAAGAGCTTCTCTGATTGCCGCATAGAATTCAAAGCTGGGGACCTCCATGCTCTAGTGAAGCGCGAGGCACGTGCAGTCACGGCGGCGATCGCCAGGAACTTGGAGCGATCGGCACGGCAACTCGTTGTCCCGTCTAATAAAGCCAGTGCCTAGCGCTGAAACTTGTTTATCTTGGTTAGAATCGGGCTCGCAAATGCGGGGCTTTCGAATTCCGGGACGGCGTGGCTCCGAGAAGCTAGATCGTCCAAGTGCTAGCTCGCATACCTCCAACGGCAATGTCTCTGATTCCAAGACACTCGCACGGCACATCCACTACCCGACGAGCGCGCTACTGCTAGACGCCTCCCAAGTTGCCCGATTTGTGCTCGGGACAAAGAATGAGTCTGGGGTTGCGAGGTTGGCCGTGGCCAAGATAACCCCTATTAGTTAGCTTAGGCCGCAGGTTGTAGAGCGATGGCCTCATGTTTGCGAGTTGAAATTAAAGAAAGCGTACGGAGGAATTAGATGCCGAATATCTGTTTCATCTGCTGCCTTGGTCATTTATCCGGCTCTCCTGGTTATTGTTGATAATTCACATCATCGCCCGTTCATTGACTTTTGCTATTCCCTCGTATCTGCACCTGTTATCTCATACCACCACTCATTGGCTTGTCTTAGTTATCTCGCAGCTTCAATACATCTTAGCAACCATGAAGTTCTCTATCGTCGCAGCCCTCGCTCGTAAGCAAACGCATTCCTGCCCCCATACCCGAGACTCTTATTTAACATCTCTTCACAGTTGTTGCCAGCGTCCAGGCGGCTGATTCCACTACGGTCACCTGCCCTGACTGCCCTGCCGTCTCATCGACTCCCGACATCGTGACGCGCGAGCCACTACCCACCACGTCCTGCACTGAGAAGCCTCTCACTGTCATCACCGGCGGTGCTGAGGCACCTTCGATGTCATCCGGCGCCGCTATGCCCACCGGCTCCATGCCCGGCGAGACCCCCTCTGCTGTGCCCGTCTCAGGAGCCAGCGGCATCAAGAGTGGTAGCATGGGGGCAATTATTGCAGTCGCTGCCGTGGCTGCTTACATGCTGTAACATCCTTTTGAATACACGTCACACAAGACTGATGGATAACGGCGGGTGGATATACCTTCTATGTAATATTACTACTTAATAACTAGTTTTGAATGGTGGTTGAATGGTGTTTGCTGTTATTGGATGTTATCAACTATTATTATTTGACTTTCTCTTGCCACAGGCTGAGAGGTTGACCACAACACCAAAGAATACAGTTTTTACATATTTTCAGCATTTCAACAATCTGGGTGTTTTCAATTTGTTATCTTTAGTCCCTTACGACGTGGAAATGCCTCAACAGACTCGACACTCAACACGTGGGCAGTTCATTTATTACTGGTCTACAACTGTGGCATGAACAAGTCACTACTGTGTTGCATGGCATTGAGTCGGTTCAAAATTCCATTGCCCGTTTAAAAGTGTGTTCTTTTGCTAGATTTGTTCCTCTCTTATATCTATGGGTGTAGAGATAAACAAAGCAATGAACAAGTCACAAGATTTAAGCAGTCTATAAACAAACATGTCTGTAGATGTAGAGTGTCTACTTGGTGATGACTGGAAGAGTGAGATAATTCCTAAGCTGTGGCCCGAAATGGATGTGGTTGAATCCTTGAAACTTTTCCGGAGATCTGGAAACACTGAGTCAGCACTTCTTTGAAACGAAACAGGAAGAATGAAAAACAAAGGCGCCTACCGGTCTACGGGATCGTCGTGCAAAAAGATTCCCGACCCCTGAGTATCACCCGAAGACACCTCAAACACAAGCCTGCCGCCCTTGTCAACCACGACATTGGTAGGCCACACTTCAACATCCACCGCGTAAATCTCGCCCTGAATCACTGGAAGGACATCCTTGCTAGTGTAATTTCGGTGGGGAAACCATTCTCGGTGCTTGAAGTGCTGCTGATCGACTTGCCGGAGCGAAACTCTCAACCAACCCTTAGTCACGGGTACTGGGTCGCCCGCGGTGCCGGTGTAAAAGACTTGGCCCGATGGATCAACGTGGCGCAGCGTGACAAATAGGTCAATGTCGCTGGGTGCTGGTCCCGCGGGATCTGGAGTTACCGAGACATTGAGATGCGCGACAATGTGACCCGTAATCTCCGTCTCTGTCTCAAAGGCTGCAGTAGAGAATTGTAGAACCTCGGGATTGCTCAGAGTGCCTAGATAGGATAGCTTCTTTCAGTCCGTGTTGGATGCATCCCAACTAAGACCAAGATCGGGTGTGAGAAAGAGCTTGGTGTACTGTGTCCTTGCAATTGGCCATTCGGTCTCGTCGCGACGAGGGTATACTTTTTCTTTCTCTGTATCGTTGAAGCCCACGTTTCCCTTCCGCAGAACGAGACTTACGGGAGGGACTTTACCCTCCTGCGACCAGCCAACTCGGTCATCGCCTTTGAGGAATGCGTCCAAGAAGCTCAGCTGGACATTGACCTCTTCTTCATAATAAAAGGGGAGATCATGTCGGCCCGTGATCATGCGCAGATACTTGAACTTGGATCCTGCGTGAGTGTAACCTTCGATGTTGCCCCTGAGATGCAGGAGAATGCCTCCCCAATTACCCACGGACAGTAGCGGCACCTCAATGTCGCCCATGTCGTATTCTTTAGACGCGTAGTAAGGTTCATCCCTGAAGCGGTTCTCTCTGTTGTCTGTCGTTTGGTCTTGCCGATTCGCCACAAGTTCTTCCTCTGGGAGATGACCTTCGATGGTGTCGGGTCCCCAATTACGCGAGCTTCTCCCCGGGCGTCCATACTGGTTCGTGATGACCTGCCGATTCCACCAAAACTTGATGAAGCCATTAGATAGAATGCCTCCGTGACGGCATCTGTCTCTGTAGTAGTCCGACATGCCTTCCCAGGGCACAATGGCGCTGAGTCCTTTGGGCTTGCGGGCGGCGACTCGCCATTGACTTCCGGCGTAGTAGCTAATACCCAGGAGGCCAACCTTGCCAGAGGACCAGGGCTGTTCTGCTGCCCACTCAACCACGTCGAAGAAGGCTTCACTTGTGCCTCGTGACATAGTGTCAAGAACACCAGGTGACTGTCCGAGACCTCTCTCATCGGCACGAACAACGGCATATCCATGCTTGGTCCAGAAGCCCGGGTCCGGTGTTTCCCATGCTGAATGTGCTGACTTGTGCTGAGGGTTTACTTCTTCAAATGACTTGGGATGGAAGCTAGAGATGTTAGTCAGGGGCATAAAAGTGTGGACAGTCAAGATTACTCCTTGTAATGAATATCCTTTCCGTATGGGCCATAGGTAACCAGAACAGGTACTCGATCAACACCCTCGGGTCGGTAGACATTACACCGAACTAATCCATCGCCCGACTTTAGGGTAACTGTCGCATTCTGCTCAAAGACGTAGGGGAAGGATGTGCCATCCACCGTGTGGATGTCTTTGATCTGATTGGGCATTGTGACGAAACAAGGAATGTATGCAGTAGGTGAATATCAGATCTTAGTCCGTATGGCCGATAATACACTTTCTATTTCACTTATCCTTGCCATACAGTCACTTTTGAATAGCTGAGTCGCGATGGCGCAATACGACAGGCCGGTTGGCCATGATGTGGAGGGTTCCGATCCGAGATGGTGGGCGCGATACGTGGGGCCGACGCCCGACGGGCCGCGGAACCCCAGACCCTGCATCGGGAATAGTCGCCGGAGTCTGCTGAAACCGGAAATAGGCACGAGGTCATGAAGATGAGATGGTGTGGAAGAGTCCATGTGCCACGGAGGCCTTGATGATGAGTACTTAGCCAACCGCTGTGCGGTGTTTTTAGGTTTTCATCCACGTTGCATGTCACTGTAGTAATCATGGCCAAGAACTCGGAATCGACTCCCTTGAAAGTCCTCGTTGTCGGAGCAGGTATACAGGGCGAAACACAGTGATATCTTGGCATTAGCTAACATTGATTAGGCATTGGAGGACTCACTGCAACTCTAGGCCTCCGTCAGCAGGGCCATGAAGTCATAGTACGTCAAACTCACACAATATCAAGAGGCTGAAGAAGTAACCCGGATCGTGCAGCTGTTTGAGAGGTCACAGCTAGCCAAGGAGACTGGTGCAGCCATCCATCTAGCTCCCAACTGCCACGGCATCCCGAGGCGACTTGGAGTCTTCCCCGAAACCTTCGGTGCCAACCCAGTCAATGGTGTGAGTAGTGCCAGCAAGGACACTGAGGGCGATGGCTGACCAATGAAGGTGACCGAATACAATGCAGAGGGAAAACTCAAATTCGACATTGACTTCTCGAAGGCGCTTTCTATATGGCAGCATGTAGGTGGCTCAACTGCCAACGATCTCATCTGGACAGATACTGATCAAACTCTGCAGCCTTGGGTGCTTACTCACCGCGTTTCACTCCACGAGGAGCTCAAGAGACTAGCTACATCTACCGAAGGCCCGGGAACACCTGCTGTTCTTCAAACATCCAGCCCAGTGGCTGATGCTGACCCCAATACTGCTACAGTTAAGCTTGCAGATGGCACATTGGTCTCTGGAGACTTGGTTCTCGGTGCAGATGGCGTTAGCGTAAGATTACATCACTTATTCGATCATAGTTACCCATTATCTCTAACATGCCGCAGTCGATTACACGGCAAGTTGTGGCTGGACCAGATATCAAGCCCTACGGTTCGGGAAAAAGTACCTTCCGATTCATGATCCCGCATGACAAGATTCGCATCAACCCAGAAACCGAAGGGTTTCTCAAGCGCGATGGTTACATGACCATGTGGATGGGCGACGATCGGAGACTAATCATGTACCCGTGCTCTAACAACACGGTTATGAATTTTGTTGGAATCCACCCCAGTCCGCTCTCCGCTGCGGCTTCAAAGGGAGACGGTGAGTATCTTTGACAAGTTAACCTTAAGAGGCATGACTGACACATCTAGGCTGGGGTCTTGGAGGAAGTAAGGATCTACTATTGGAAGTTTACAAAGATTTTGAGCCAAAGGTTCGAGCATTGTTGAGCTTGGTCGACGGTGCCGAGCTCAAAGTCTGGACACTTTTGGACATGGACCGGATCCCAAACTGGGTCAAAGGACGGGTTGCTCTGCTGGGCGACGCCGCGCATCCATTTCTTCCTCGTAAGTGTTTATACCTGTTTTTATCACTAAACCATCGCTAACAAAAAACACTTGTAGACCAAGGTCAAGGAGGTGGCATCGCCATTGAAGACGCAGCTTCTTTGGTCGCATTACTTCCCCGAAGGACAAAAGCAGACGATATTTCAGAACGACTTTCTCTATACGAAAAGCTCCGTGATGCAAGGGCACACAAAGTCCAGGAGTTCACTAGGCTAGCCGGACAAGACCTCAACGATGGAAACCGTGGTGACTTTAATAGTAAGAACCACTTCGAACATCACTATTATGACACTAACAGCAGCAGTCATGGAGTTTATGAGCTATAACTTTGGTCATGACGAGTGGCACAACTCAACACGGGCACTCAAGGAGCTTCTGTGGTCTAAAAGTGGTACTTCATACTGGCGATCACCAGTCTCATTTGGTCCTATGACAAGTCCACGCCAGGACCACTACGGCCGACGCATTCCTGCCCAGGATTCTCGATTCACTACATACTCGGTTCGCTTCAAGTCGTCTGCCACCCAGCTCAAGAGTCTGCTCCCAACATCTTCATTCAGCTTCTCTGGGCCGGGGACTGTTGCCGAAGCCAGCTTTCAGTGCACTGAGCTCAAAGACATGAAGTGGCTCGGCGGAGGTGGCTACAGATTCTTCGGTCTCTGGATTCACGGTGTTCAGTACGAGAAGAAGGATGGTAGCAAGCTGCAGGGGTCTTTTCTCGCGGCTCTTTTCGAAAACTTTACCGACCCTATTGTTACCGGTAGAGAAGAACTGGGCATGCCCAAGATCTTCTGCGATATCGATGTTGAGGAGCAGGACTCAACGACAAGCATCCGATGCAGTTGGAGAGGCACAACCTTTGCTGATATTGCGATTGAGGGCCTCGGCAAGGGCGCCAATGTTCTAACAAATGGGGATATCCAACAGGCACCCGCCTCTTCAGAAGAGGGAACCTTTGTCTACCGATATGTTCCAGCCGTCGGAAAGCCGGGAGTTGCAGACGCGGCTTACCCAGTCTTTATCCAGAATAGCCTGGCAACGACGAAGAGGGGGGTAGAGAAGGTCACGGTTGGAAGGGGAGGTCGACTTTCCTTTGCTGAAGGAGACTGGAATAGCTTGCCGACTCTTCATCATATTGCAGCTGGTTTTGCAGAGATACCCATCTACGAAGTTCTCGAGAGCAAGATTGAGGAGGGGCATGGGGTGGATGACCTTGCTCATGCACAAAGGATTGAGTAGTGTGTACATATGCAGCATATCTATGTTTCGATCTGTAACTAGTATTGTTTGTTTATATTCATTAAACACTCTGCGCATCGCTATTATTGCTCCTCTTTGACCTTCTTTCCTCTATGGTAGGCAACCAAGCATCGGGACCGCTCATGGGCTTCCCTACACTTCTCAAATATCTTGTGAGTTGCATTGGATAGTTTGAGTTTATCATTCTTGGCCTGAATCTGACTACCATATTAGATCAAGGTAGTCTAACCAAGGATGATGCGGCACATAGCTGGCACGGTCGAATGGGTCATATCCGATGCCTGGCATCATACGAATGAAGGCAACTGCACATAATTCGCCGTCGCATTTCGATAATCAATTGAATATCCCCTTTAGCCCTGTAAAGAACTCGGAAAATACCTATTTCATAGTAAAAAACGGGTTTAAAACGAGCGACTTGGTGTCAAGCGACCAATACAGTCACCGAATCCAACACCTTCTCCTGCCACAGCCGTTATACGCACAACATCTCCATCCTCGAGATACGTTCGCTTAGAGCCGTCATTCAGCGTCAAAGGTCTTGTACCGCCCTCGGTCGTCTCAAGTAAACAACCTTGGCTTCCCTCTTCTGAACCACTGACAGTGCCAGTAGCCAGAATATCTCCCGTTCGAAGGGCACTACCCGAGCTCACAGAGTGCGCAATCATTTGTGGCGGCGTCCAATACAGAGAGCTTACGGGGCAAGTTCCGACTTTCGTCGCGTTCGAATTACTCAGAATCTCGACCTCCATAGTGATGGAGTAAGTGGAAGGTTTGGGATGGCTGAGATAGGAAGCTATCTTTCCTTGCTGGGGACTCGCGCTGGTTCTGAAAGATTCCAATGCATCGGGGGTAACGACCCAGGGCGAAATGGAAGTGCCAAGACTTTTTCCGTTAAAGGGACCAAGGGGATTCATTTCGTATCCTTGAATATCACGGGCTAGGGCCAGTTAGTCTCATGGTAGCGTTTCCGAGCCCAGGAGAACTCACCACTCCAGTCATTGAGAATTACAAATCCAAAGATGTGTTCCTCAGCATCTTTGGCGTGCAGTCTTTGCTTCATCGGAAGCGGCTTGCCAATGATTGCTGCAAACTCAACCTCGTAGTCGACCTTCTGCGAAGGGCCATAGGCAATGGCGTCTTCACCATGGGCAGTAGCCGAGGGGTTCCGAAACTGACCCATTGGGCGCTCTATATCGGTACCAGAAACAACGATAGAGCTCGTTCTGCCCTGATATCCGATGGGAAATTTGAAGAATGAAGGAGGTGGCTGTGTGCTACCTACGACGATGCGGCCCGCGTTGGTTACATGATCGAGAGAGCAAGAGAAGTCTGAACATTAGCAATTTTCACTTTTGTGCCCAGACTTGGAACCAATACCGGCAAAATCCTTTATCTCCACTGGCAGATGCGTCGTGATCTTGGTCACGTCTTCTTGGCTGCCAGAAGGAAACCCTTCAAGCCCATGTTGACGGAATTTGTCCTGGATCGCCTTTCTCACGGCCTGCTGCTCGGTTCTCGGGAGAGCTGCAAATTGATTCAAGGTCTTTTGGTTAAACACACCCTTTGATAGCCCCTCAGATTCGCCGAAGAAGCCATTCTCTTGAAGGTCAGCTAGAAATATGGCCTTGTTCCCCACCCTCGTCACAGCTTGAGGGTTCGGATGGCCCGGAGATGACGCAATCCCAAATGGGATGTTTTTGTCCGAGAAGTGGTGAGAAAAGTCCATTGATGCCATGATGATTGAGTATCAAGTGAGTGATGTAGCTTTACTATGCCGATGGGCGCAACTCCAGCAGCTAGTTAATTCGGTGGCAGTGTTAACAGCTTGATTAATTATCACGAGGCTGCTTCAATTTAGGCCATACGAGGTTGCATCGTAATGTTCGACCCCGGACTTCGGATCTCGGCTCCGAAGGAGAAATCCGGGGGCCGCCCGGGTAGGATTTGATGTTGAGGCTGGGTGTGTTACAGAAGCTCTCCACATCCCGATCGGCAGCTAAGCACGGCAGATGACCTGAACCACGATAGTCAGGGGTTTTGTAGGACTGCCTTTGGTTCAGTTGGTACTTTTCAGAGTAACTGCTAGCTATCTATTATTGCACAATTAAACAATATTGCATTCAATCATGGCTCTCCAAGGCAATCTCAGTCTCCCTAAACGGTACATCACATCCCACAATGAGGAGGGGAAAGCGATCATCGACTCAGCTATCTCAGACGACGCACCCTTCTATGAACTCCCGGACGGCATTGCCCAGTTTGCACAATGTTATGTCACCAAAGAATTTCCTGTACAACTCAACGACCAGGCCGACGTGAAAGCCTACCAAGACTTTCTCAACAGCCCTCCAGGATTGACTGTTTCAACGGGCACTGTCCTGCGCTATGTCGACATGCCACCCGGCCAGTTATCCCCCATGCACCGCACCGTCAGCCTAGACTTTGGAGTTGTCCTTGAGGGAGAGGTAGAACTCATCCTGGATTCGGGAGACACAAGGATTATGAAGAGGGGCGATTTGTGCATCCAGCGTGCCACCATGCATGCTTGGAGGAACACTAGCGATAAGGAGTGGGCCAGGATGCTTTATGTGCTTCAGCCATCGACGGCACCAAAAGTTGGAGACAAGGAGCTAAAGGAGGACTATGGTAGCATGCAGGGTGTTAAGTCGTCGGATTAATAACAAGATTCGGTGCTTGGACTACAAAATAGTGTTGTCATGCTGATGATATTGCCCTAATAGGCCCGAGATATCTCGCATATTTAGAAAAGAAAAGTCCATTACTCTCTATAAAACAGAAACTAGTCATACAAATGAGATTCTTTTAGAGCTCTCCTCCGATAGGGTATCTCCATACACGATCGGTGACTTTCCCAATGGACCCCCTCCAAAGTTGAGCAGCACCCTAAACGAGACGGTTAACCGGCGCCCATCGCCAGGTGGGCACAACAGTACTTACGGCATTGAGGTATAAGCCACCAAACATGACCGTGATAAATGCCCTCTCAATTGAGCTGGTGTAAACTCGCACCTCGGATTGGTCTCTTTCGCGGTTGAGGGGCCTGTAAGCGGGCACACGGCGATAGGGTGCATCTAACTGATGATTCACAGGCGCCGTGTTTGTTTGTTGAGATCGACTCTCGTCTTCTTTGTGCTGGGAATGATGGAGTTCGTAGTCTGTCAAGACTTGGCTTTGCCAGTTTCCATTTCGCGCGATGGAGGTCTGAGTCGTGGTGGTTGACATGTTGAATACAGAGGCAAGACAGGTAAATTGAGGATACTGCTCGCGAGTGATTATGGGTGAACACAGCGATAAAGGCCTACACAGGCTTCCTAGTGAGGCAAGTTTCTTTGGGCTTCACTCTTAGTTCGGTTCGGAAACGTGATTCGCGCGAGCCGATCGGTTGGGCGAGCGACTCCACCCGGGGGATGTGGACTTTCCGGCGCCTCCACATCCCGAGAATCCGGGGACCCCGGATGGATGAGGCGGAAAATTCACTGGCTTCTGCTAGCTGCGAGTGACTGCTTATTTGCGGGTTTACCTCTCGCGTGCTAAGCATTATTCCTCTGTTAGGTATACCGAAATTTCGTCAAGTCCGATATCCTCCACAATGACAAAGCCATTCGCAAAAGTGAGATCTTCGGCCATTGACGGCCGAGCCCAGAATCCTTACTACAGAAAAGCTCAGCTCAAGCAACTTCACGCCACTCTTGCGGATAATGCGGCTCAGATACAGGAGGCCATCAAGAAGGACACCAATAACCGACCAGTAGAAGTCAAGATTGAGTATTGGCTTGCGCTGCAATGCATCGCGGATGCCTTCACTTCAATCAACCCTGAGAAAGCTCTAGAAGAAGAGTACGCTATTGCGAACGGGCATGATGACGCAAACAACCGAGAACCGGTCGGAATTGTAGTCATTGAACCCTCATCTCATGCTTTCTTTTACAGCCTTATTGCGGCGCTAGTCCCAGCAATTGCTGCCGGAAACTGCGTGATAGTTCAAGTAAGTCAATCCCGAGAGTTCCCGTAAGATGAAAGGGACATACTAAGAACAGTAGACCAGAAACTCACTACTGGAGACACCAAACCTGGTTTTAGGATTGGTTGAGAAGTCACTGGATCAAGACATTTTCGAAATCACTAGCCAAGAAGCCACTGCCGCAGCCATCAACCACCCACACATTAGAGTTCTTCAAAATGGCTCTACTGAACCAGTGTTGAAAGATAACTTGGTATCAGATTCAAAGAAACCGGTTGTGGCGTTTGTTGAGCGAGATGCGGATGTTCAAGCAGCAGCCAAAGCGTTAGTTGGCGCTCGGTTTGGCCTCCAAGGGAGGTCTCCTTACGCTCCAGATGTCGTACTTGTGAATGAGTGGGTGAAGAAAGATCTACTACGGGCCCTCGTTCAACAAAGCACCGACTTCATTGCCAATCCCAATGATTCTCGGGGCAAAGGCAAAGCTCTAAAGTCTGAGCTACTACGGCAGGCTGAGAAGGATGGCTCAACGCATGTCATATCATCCGGATCAGACGGTGCCATTCTAGAGGTAGAAAACCGGTATGATATATACTGACAGAATTCACAAGAGAATACAACTGACAGTGTACTAGACAATCTGCGCTGTTGAAACAAAAGGTCACAGAGAGCTATCTGATCGTTCACTCCGTCACTAGCATGGATGACGCTATCGATGCATCAAGGAGGTATGCACAAATCCTCCACGACCTCTACCATCGAAGACCTATCATTAACGTTGATCTTTTTGTACAGTATTGGATCGCTAGCGGCAGCTTATGTCTTTACTACGCCAGACATGGCCAAGTATCTGTGTCAGTTCGTCGATGCAGACATCAGCTTCATCAATAAAATTCCTATTAAGCTCATGTGTAAGTACAAGACCCACCATCTAATAAGTAACAAGAACTGACAAACAGTAGACTCGCCCATTGCTCCCGAGGGCCATCCTCCTCAACCCAATCACTATGGTCTATATCACGAGACCCTCTTCTCTCGGTCAAAGCCCAAGTATCTTACCAATTCCAATCTTGACAACAAGCTGGCCACATTTTCCAATGCAACCTTGTCTCATCAGCTCAGTGCCATTGACCAAGAAGCAACCAAAAAGCTACCAGAGATTGCTAGGTTGAAGAAGGCGGGAGGAATTGGGTTCTTCAACCAGGGAATCGTGACAGGCTTGGTGTTGATATTGACCACGTTTGTGTCAGGCACTGGATTGATGGGTTACTATGCTGTAAAATACTGGCGGGCCTGAGTATAACTTAGCCCGCGTCCCTTTCCTCGGCTTCAAATTTGCATTCTCAATTGTGGCGTTTGTATTTTATCCCAAAGACCTGTTTGATAATTCCAGAAAAGCTAGAACTCACATTATTTTAAATCAAAGCCGCTCACAACCGCCAGTTTATGTCAAGGGTATAAGAATTCGCTACATAAACAACAGAATTACCTTCAAGAATATTTGAAACCTTAAATGAGGTCAAAAACCTCACGCACAGCTGTGTCCTCTCCAAGAAATTCCCCATGCATAATACCGTTAACAAAACATTCACCCACAAACTCAAATACTGTGTCACTACGGCCGCCCTCCATTTCTATCGGCCGCAGTAGATACGGAACATTTCCGCCATCTAGCAGCACAATTATGTCCCCTTCTTTGGATCCCCAAGGACACAGGCCAAACCTTCTGTCAGAAGTGTTACAGCTACTTATGGCTAACGGCCTATAGCTATAGTTTACCCCGCTTTGCCT
>JAADYS010000890.1:0-44426 GCA_012931995.1 Fusarium albosuccineum | reverse complement strand
AGGTGCTCCTTTATATGCAAAAATAGCTGCTAGTCACACATCTCGATCAAGGTTGGCGAGCCAGAGCAAGAGTTCTCCTTCCTGCCGCGGTGGTGAGTCAATAACAATACCTGTTGTGGTGTATCATGAGTTGATGGCTGACACTGTTGGTGGCAGGGACAATAACAACACGGTCCTGTATGGACCCAAGTGCGATCAGGACGGCAAGGAGGGCTGGTGCGAGACGTGGCGTGGAGGCTTCTACGTCCCCGATGACTCCAAGACGGATGCAAAGACGGCCTCCGACTATGAGCCCCTCACAGAGCCCTTTGCCGACAACACTTACGACTTCATCACCGAGACGATCAGCTGGGCCTCGGACCTGACACTCAGCAAGTTTCCCATCCTCCGCCCGGTCAACACGTCCACATGGAACCTCCAGGGCTACTCGCCGCAGAACCTGATCGGCATGGACTCTGGCTCGACCATCATGGAGGCCCTCAAGAACGCGGGCCGCATCTCGTCCAAGTCGTATGCCTTTTGGTGGGGCCTCGACGGCACCATCGACAAGGAGCAGAAGGGAGGGTCGTTTGTACTGGGAGGCTACGACAAGGCCAAGGTCTACGGCGACGGCCTGACGACGCAGCTGTCGAGTAGTGACAAGTGCGCAACGGGCATGGTCATCAGCATCTCGGACATTGTGCTCAACTTCAAGAACGGCACCGACGTGTCCATCTTTGAGCAGGACAACGGCGGCACCACGCTGCAGGCCTGCATCACGCCTGACGTGCCCAATGTCTTTGCCATGCCGTATGACCCCTACTTTATCAACATGGGCAACGCCATCGACAACTACGAGTTCTCGCGAAGTGTGGGCATTGATTTCTGGAACGTCGTTCTGGATCCCGATGAGTACATGTAAGTTACTCTCCGTTGTCATACGATATAAACATATGCTTACGCGTGTTAGCTTCGATGGCGACTTGACCTTCAAGCTGGATAGCAGCCTGGACATCACCATCCCCAACCGCCAGCTCATCGTCCCGGACCGAACCATCAACGACGACGGAGAGACAATATCCAACTCGAGTCGTCCCGTCCTCCGCATCAACTCGCTCCAGGAGGTGTCCCGACTCGCCTTCCCCTACCTCGGCCGATACTTCCTGACTGCCGCTTACGTCGTCAGTAACGAGGACGCCGGAGAGTTTACCGTCTACCAAGCCAACCCCACGAGCGAGGAGGATCTCGTCGCCCTCGATGAGGACAACAAGGTCCTGAGCGCCCAGGCGACCTGCACGGTCGCTCCCACAACTTCGGCCGACGCAGGCGAGGGTGACGGATCGAGCAGCAGCTCCAACGACAACAGCGACAGCAACAACAACGGCACTACAAACGGTTCCTCAGACGACAGCGGAGGCGGACTCTCAACCGGCGCCACCGCAGGTATCGCCGTGGGCGTCGTGGTCCCCGTAGTCGCAGGCGTGGGCGTTTTCATCTGGTGGCTACTGAAGCGCAAGAACGCCAAGGCAGCCGAGAAGGAGCACCTCCAGTCGACAGCCCAGTACATGGCCGCAGCCCAGAACGAGCCCAAGAACGGATTCCCCACGCAGGGCATGCCGCACTACATCCCGCAGGAGATGTCGGCCGACAACCAGCCCCGACAGCCCCCCGCCGAGATGCCCGGCTAACACCACGAAGACATGACAGAGTGCAACCCAAAAAAGAAAGAAAGAAAGTATAATTCCTTATCTACTAAGTAGATGAACAGGGGGTGTTTTTAGTTTTGTAATCTTCTACCGCCTTTGTATATATACCTTGGGGTGCTGAGCGCTTGATGGGGTCAGCTTATCATTGTTGGGTAGTTCTTTTTCGTTATTTAGATACCATATATGAAGCGAAAATGGTTTTTTCTAATATCCTCTCTTGCAACCATCGTGTGAGTGATTGAACTATAGGAAACATGATCAAACTTGAGGTTCGTGGATCTGCCCGCTTGGGTAGTATTGACACCTCTTGGCACTCCGCCGCCAAGTCCAACTGCAACTGGTCATGCATCTTGATACCTGAATAGGCAAGTCGACCATGGAGTCGGTAATATCTGAGGCACTTGTGTGTTTTTTGAGTCCAGAGTGAACTACAGGGTCATGCCACATGCCGACATGGAATATCATCTGATAATTATCACCCCTGTGCTGTGGTTACCGATCGAGAACAGCCTTACCCTACAGGTTCGGACGGGACATCAACACCCAACCGCCGGTGTGGCTTGGTAAATAGGGTTGAGAAGGAACTAGAGGGTCTTCGGGGTGGACTTTCTAGGGAGGCCATGCTGCATGTTTGGCAGGAGGTTATGGTCTAAAGCGAAGTGCTTAAGGCGATTGGCAATGACATTTAGGCACCCACAAGTGTCCTTGCCGGGTTTGCACAGGATGATGGTTGTGGCATGTTTGAGCCTGGGTCGGTGATAGTCGAGCTTTAGGACAATAACAGTGAAATATCACCTAGCAGGCCCCAATGGCAAACTCTTCTAGGTGGGTTTGGTAAATGCTCATTTTCAGTTCAACACTACATAGGTATGCTTGAGTTTGTGACCCAATTCGCAGCTTCCTTCTGTAAAGTTGCAGTTTTCTGATGCAGACTCGCAGTTTCCATATGCAACCTGAGAGCAACGACCGGTAAGGAGTCACCGACAACAAGCTCAAGCAATATATAAGGAGCAACGATTCTCCTTTCTTCCAATTTCAACTTTCACCCTTCAACCCTCTCTCGCAATCCTCGCTGCCCCCTGCCCAAGACTTTTGCCAAGCTCGCTCTTCACAACTTCATCATGTCCGAAACCCACATTCTAGCACCGCTCGACATCGCCCATCTCACCAGTCAAGGGCTTGTCGGTCCTGTTGATGATGGTGGTACTAGGCGCCTTCACAAGCGACGGCTGAACCGCTCCAGTGATGAGGAGCATGGTCATATTCCGCTTCAGGCAACCGTCCATTCCCATCTCGACGCCTTTGCGACAATCCCAGACCAGCTCATCTCTCTCGCTACCATCGAACACGTTGGTTTCTCCAAGACCAAGGCTTTAGAGATATGGAACTCCTGGACAAACTGGCCTGTAACAGGACCACGACGAGAAACCGATATTGATGATGGAGGACTACAGGTCACTTTTCTTGACTTCCTTACCGAACATATTGGCCGCGTCGACACCCACGACGACAACGACGTAGAGTGGACAAGCTGCATGGAAACCTATGGCCTGGCTACAGAGGCTCAGCACGCCATCCTTGACGTTCGTTTCAAGTACCTCCGCCTGTCCAGATCTTGCGCTGAGTGGTCTGCCGACACTGTCCACATGCGCTACGCCGGGCTGGAGGAGATCCAGAAAGCTTCACGGGATAGAGCGGCAGCTCTGCGATGCGCCAGTTCTCGCCCTGGGAACTCGCAAGCGAGCCGTTCATCCAGCGACAATGTTGTCAGTACTCCAGACACCCTGTCAACTTCCTCGTCCTCGCGCCCTACCCAACGTTCTATTTCAAGTATGCAACGCGAATCTGTTCCTGGCATTTCAACCGACAGTTCCAGCTCATCCATTGCCATTGCGGAACGGGACGTTCCCGGGTACACAGTGCTTTACAAGGGCCTTGATCAAGGACGCATCGTCAACCTCTTGGACGATGCCGGTCGCCTGAACCAAATCGAAGCACTGCTCAGCCCTCCTCCTTCGGACTTCAGTGGAACTAGATCACTGTTCTACTTCACACCCGATTTCAAAGTTGCCGAGTACTACGCAGCTTATGCGAAAAGACGAGCGAATGTCGAGTCGGTGGTAATTGTCCGCATTGCCATTCCTGACGATGCGATCTGGGGAATGGAAGAGGGTGAGATTCAGCGCGTCTACTGGCCCAGTCGCGAATGGAAGGAACTTGTCTGGTACAGTCGACGCCAGCAACGTTTACCCAGCACCCTTCGAAAGTATCGTGATGCGACACTGGTGATTGGAACAATCTCGAAAAAGCCCGAGCGCGTGTACCACCGCCTGAAGTCTTGGGAAGGAGTTTCGGAATCGCATGTCTTGAAGGTCGACAGGGAGCATAGCACTCGAAAGGCCGTTCAATTTGTCTTCTCGGGTGAGGAAGGGCAGGATTTCTTGGTCAAGCACGCTTCGGACAACATCAAGGTCTATCCTTTTACTCAGGGGGAGATGGGCAACTGGCTGGAACAGGATGAGGTTTGATCATCATTTTAATTACCTTGGTCTGGCAATGTCGGGGACAGGGTGGTATGGAAGAAAGTTGCACACTGCAACGAGGTCGAAAGTATGCTTTGAAAAGTTATTAGCAATGACGTTCTGGGCTTCTTTACTCAGTTTGTCCAAAAGTAATTGATCTGCTCCCCCAATCTTCATGTCAGCAACCTTCAAACTCATCAGCCAGCTCAGAATCCGTGAAAGTCTCGCCCACCGGGGCTCGGAGAATCGGTCCTTTGGGACAAGTGACGTTCAGCATGCTTCGAAGGCTATTTGGCGGCCGTGCTGCGGCTCCGGCTGCGTTATCAACACGCGCAGTCGCATCGCAGTACCAGCCTCTTCCTCATGATGATACCAGCTACGGCACGGATAACAACGATCAGTCGCCCGGGTCGGAGACCTACCGCGATGCTGCCGCCATGATGCTCATCAAGCTGGGTCGCTCTCCCGACGAGCACATCTCCATCTCGCCAGCCGACGACCGCCGGATCCTCCGTCGGATCGACCTCGCCTTGCTTCCCCTCATGCTCACCGTATACTTTCTTCAAGCCCTCGACAAGGCGACTTTGTCATATGCCTCCATCTTTGGTCTAATTGACGACACGAATCTCGAGGGCGATCAGTACTCATGGCTCGGCAGCATCGTGTTCCTGGCGCAGCTGGTGATGCAGCCGCCGCTTGCGCTCGCGCTTGTCAAGCTGCCTATTGGCAAGCTCACAAGCGCCATGGTGCTAGGCTGGGGTGGAACTCTAGTTCTCATGACTTGGGCGAGCAGTTTTCGAACTTTGATGGTTTCGCGGTTCTTCCTTGGTGCTTTTGAAGCGAGCGTTGGGCCAAGTTTCGTTGCCATTACTCAGATGTGGTGGAGGAGAAGGTATGCTTGTTGTTCAGCGGAAAGGGTTATCGTCTGACATTTTGAAGAGAGCAGACTCTGAGGATTGGATCCTGGTATTGTATGAACGGCCTAACATGGATAGTGAGTCCATCGTGTATCGTCTCGTCCAACTACCAGCATACTGACCACTTGACAGCTCGGAAGTTTGATCACGTATGGACTTGCAAGCATTAATTCCAACATGAAGCCTTACCAGGTACTTCCTCTACCCACCGATTCGTTCTTCTTATAATAACACCAAACAGATCATCTTTCTCTTCTTCGGCGCCATCACGGTTGGGGTGTCTTTCCTCATGTTCTTCTGGATGCCCGATTCGCCCACTGAGGCAAAGTTCCTCAGCGACGAAGACAAGGTCATTGCGATTGAGCGCCTCCGAAACAACCAGATGGGCGTCATGTCGCGCGAGTGGAGATTTCCCCATGTCGTAGAGACCTTGACAGATCTCAAGACATGGTTCTGGGTCGGAATGATGTTTTGCATCTCGATCCCGTCCAACGGCATCTCGACCTTTGGGCCCCTCATCATCCAGTCTTTTGTGTCAGATCCGTTTCAAACCATGCTGTTCAATGTGCCCGTTGGCTTTTCGCACATCATCGCCGTCTCGGGCAGTGCTTATCTATCCATGAGGTGGAAGCTCAAGGGGCCGGTCATTGTTCTGCTGTGCATCCCTCCGATTATCGGCTGTGCCATCCTGTTGTCTTTTCCGCACAAGACAGAGAGCAAGGCGGTTCTCCTAGCTGGCTATTTTTGCTTGTCTACTTATACTGGAGTCAGTAAGTTAAGCACCGGCTTCCAAAATTGGTCATCGTCGTGCTAATCATCCAAGCACCATTGATATACTCCTGGTCTGCGCAGAACACGGCTGGCGACACAAAGCGCAAATCCACTTCCGCTCTTGTTTTCATCGGTGCCTCCGCCGGCAACATCGTCGGTCCCCTGCTCTACTCTCCTGAGGAAGGGCCAGCCTACACCCGCGGTCTACGCGCCAACCTCGCTCTCTACGTCCTTGTCATCGCCCTTGTCGTGGGCGCATCACTTCACCTCACGCGACTAAACCGACTTCACAGCCAGCGCAGAGTTGCTCTCGGCAAGAGTGCCGTCCTCGTCGACAGGAGTCTCGAGACGGCCGAGGAGGTGGAGAGGATAGAAACCATGGAGAGAGCACTACGTGAGGGTAGGCTGCGGGAGGCGACGAACGACGAGGATGGGAGGATCTCTGAAGAAGACGATTTGGAGGGCGAAAGGCGCAGCCTGAAAGACGGTGACAAGGGGTTTGGTGATATCACGGACTTGGAGAATGAGGATTTCTTGTTTGTGTTTTGATGAGCGGTATAGACAGGCAGGGTTTAGAGCTGATGCTAGATACCCGGAATACAATTCCACGCGCCATTCATGCCAGTTGATTGCCCCTTTAGGCAGTAGAGACCGAACAGCATGAAGCCAGAGGGACATCAGCGTTCCAATCGAGGAACGTCGCTGGCTTCCAACGACAAGAAATCTTCTATCCACAGGTGTTGGCCTCCTTACCTCTACCTGAAATGTTAGTACGATGCGTTCATGTATCTCAATTTTTGGCTCGTCCAACTGGGTATTGGGAGTACTAATGGAAAATCCTTGGCCGTGAGAGAAAATTCCAAGTTTTCAGCCTTTTCCCTCTAGGGTAGGTAGTTCAGAGCCGCCAATCCACAACAACACACACGATGGAGCGCCTGGGATGAACAAACCGACCAGTTTTAGTAAATCCCTGAATAATTTCTTCAAATAAAATAGACTGTATAGATGACTGAGAGATTTGGTGATGGGCTCCTGGTCGTGGTAAACATAATCTAAAACTTACCTCAATTTTCGTTGAGACTTACTTAATTCGTTTAATAATGTTACATAGATCTCTACCTACTCTAAGTATTAATGCTTCTAAAATAATCATAACTTGAGACTTGCCATGGCGTAGAAAATGTCTTATGAGCCCCTTGTTTTCTGACCACGGTCAAGGTTGTCCGATGTTTTTTTTTATGGTGAGCTTTGAAGCATTGAGGAGCCAAGACGGCTCTTTCCTGCCAGCGCCCAGTGGCTTCGCCACGTCAACAGCCGCACCGCCACGCTTGGCTGTGCAAGCCCAATCACCGCCGCAGATGACGACGCCTTTGCGATGCAAACAAGCTTGGACAATGGAAGGGAGACAAGCTTGTTTGGGTTGGCTGAGTAAGAAGCCGGGATGCCTCTTATATCTAACAGGCTGCTTGCCGCGCATTGATCTTTCATCATCACCACCACCATCATCAGTCCTCCTTTGAATTGAGCCTCTTTTATCCAACTCAAGTGATTCCCCACATTGTGCCCCTCCGAGTGCCCCTCCATCTGCCATCACGGCGCCTCCGCAACAATCAAGATTGCAGCTCAGGAACCGTACCTGGTCTTGGCTCTTGCTTATAACGGCCTTGCTTGCTCTCATTTCTGCCATATTTCTTCACAACACAAACTTCTCAAGTCATCTCAATACCTTCAAAATGGGTGGAGGTCCTGATGGTTTCCGCACCGTTGCTTATTACGTCAACTGGTATGAGCTACGATGACAAGCAATACGACCCAATCTTCAAAAACTAACACCTTTCAGGGCCATCTATGCCCGGAAGCATCGCCCTCAAGATCTTCCTGTAGAGAACCTCACCCACATCCTCTACTCGTTCGCCAACGTCCGCAGCGACAGTGGTGAGGTGTAAGTTTGACCCATTTCTAACCGCCAGTTCCGCCAGTCAAACTCACATGTTCCTCAGCCACCTCACCGACTCCTGGGCCGACACCGACATCCACTGGGATGGCGACTCCTGGAACGATGTTGGCACCAACTTGTATGGCTGTCTGAAGCAGCTCAACCTTCTCAAGCGACGAAACCGAAACTTAAAGGTCCTACTCTCAATTGGTGGCTGGACTTATAGCAGCAATTTCAAGAACCCCGCCAGCACGCCTCAGGGCCGAGACCTCTTCGCCAAGAGCTCTGTTGATCTGCTCAAGAACCTCGGATTTGATGGCATTGATATCGACTGGGAGTACCCTCAGAATGCCAACGAGGCGAGGGACTTTGTCGAGTTGCTGGGTGCTGTTCGACGCGAGATGGACGCCTACGCGCGGACCCTGAGCCGTCCTTACCACTTTGAGCTGACCGTGGCCTGTCCCGCGGGTGCGCAGAACTTCCAGAAGCTGGATATTCGCGGCATGGATCGCTATCTGGACTTCTGGAACCTCATGGCCTACGACTATGCTGGTTCCTGGGATCAGCTCGCGGGTCATCAGGCCAACTTGTACCCTTCTCGCGATAACCCTTCGTCGACTCCCTTCTCGACCTCTGCCGCCATCGACTTTTATGTCCGAAGCGGTGTTGCTCCAGGTAAAATTGTTGTCGGCATGCCGCTCTATGGACGAGCTTTCGAGAACACCGATGGCCCTGGCCGTCCGTTCCAGGGCGTCGGCGAGGGTACCTGGGAGCAGGGAGTATACGACTACAAGAAGCTTCCCCTCGAGGGCGCGCGGGAGTGCGGTGACACCGCATGCTGCGCCAGCTACTGCTACGACCCTCAGCGACGTAGAATGGTCACCTACGACACGCCCCAGATGGCCTGGACCAAGGCCAACTACGTCAAGCGGTGGCGGCTGGGAGGTGCCATGTGGTGGGAGAGCAGCGCCGACAAGGAGGGCGACCAGAGCTTGATCACCACTGTTGTGAATGCGTTTGGAGGCCCACAGGCGCTCATGAGGCAGGACAACTGCATTGAGTACCCGGCGACTAAGTATGAGAACCTGCGGAACGGGTTCCCGAACAACTAAGATGCTAGCATCTTCTGGTTCGACTGTGATGAATGAAACGAGTACTGTCTGTAGTATGGAAAGGCACAAAATTGCGACCCAAATGAAAAATAACGAAAAATAAGGGTTATCATGAAATTCAAGTAGATAAAGGACAGATTAAGAAATTATTGAGCTTCTGCAGGTGTTCATGATGAGCTCAAGCTCCAGAGAGCTCCTGCATACCTTGACCCACGTGACCGTTCCACCAGCCACACCAGCCACACCAGCCTCAGTGGCCCGTGCGCGAGCTCCAAAGGCGCCAGAAATTTTTGTCTCGCAAAAAAGTGTGAAAATCTCAGTCTCAAGCCATCACCAATTCCACTCCGACGCGGAATCCCCCTCCCAATTGCGACGCCGGCCGGGATCAAGACAAGATGTCGCACATTGACTACGCTCTCTACGAGTCCCCCGTGGGCTATGCCCTCTTCAAGGTGGTGCATCAGCAGGATGCAGTGGGGTTGAAGTTGAAGGAGACCCAGGCCGCCGCCAACGACCTCTCAAAGTTCGGCAAGATGGTCAAGCTGGCCAATTTCAGCCCTTTCAGGTAATTACGCCCTGCCGCGATGCTATGGAAGGGTACGCGAAACTGACAATTGCTCAAGGGGCCACGTCGAGGCTCTCGAGAACATCAACCTCGTCTCCGAGGGTATCGTGTCGGACTACCTCAAGTCTGTTCTCGAGCTCAACCTCCCCCAGACGAGCGGCAAGAAGTCCAAGGTCGTCCTTGGCGTTTCCGAGAAGAACCTTGCTGGCGCGATCAAGGGCGTCTTCCCCGGCATCGAGTGCGAGACCGCCGACACCTCTGACATCGTTGGAGATGTCATTCGTGGCATCCGACTCCACGCCGACAAGCTCCTCGGCGGACTGAAGTCTGGCGACGTCGAGAAGGCCGGTCTGGGTATGGGTCACGCCTACTCGCGTGCCAAGGTCAAGTTCAGCGTCACCCGCAACGACAACCATATCATCCAGGCCAGCGCGACCATCGACTTCCAGGACAAGGGCGTGAACCAGTTCTTCATGCGCGTCCGCGAGTGGTACGGCTGGCACTTCCCCGAGCTCATCAAGATTGTCTCCGACAACTTGACCTACGCCAAGCTCGTCCTCGCCATTGGCGACAAGAAGAGCTTGAACGACGACAAGCTCCACGACATTGCCGCCCTCGTCGAAGAGGATGGCGAGAAGGCCCAGGCCATCATCGATGCTGCCAAGGTCTCCATGGGTCTTGACATTTCTGAGGCTGACTTGGAGATCGTCAAGGGCTTCGCCGAGGCTGTCGTCAAGCAGGCCGAGAACCGCAAGTCGACCGCCCACTACCTCGAGAAGAAGATGTCCAACGTCGCCCCCAACCTCCAGACCCTCATTGGCACCCCCGTTGCCGCCCGCCTCATCTCACACGCTGGTTCCCTGACCAACCTGTCCAAGTACCCTGCCTCTACTCTGCAGATTCTCGGTGCCGAGAAGGCTCTGTTCCGCGCCCTCAAGAGCAAGAGCAACACCCCCAAGTACGGTCTCATCTACCACAGCAGCTTCATTGGCAAGGCCGGTGTGCGCAACAAGGGTCGCATCTCGCGATACCTCGCCAACAAGTGCAGTATGGCCAGCCGTATCGACAACTTCTCTGAGGAGCCTTCTACTCGCTTCGGTGAGGCTCTCAAGCAACAGGTTGAGGACAGGTTAGAGTTCTATGCCACTGGCAAGAAGCCTGCCAAGAACTCGGATGTCATGGTAAGTTGAAACTTGATAACTGAATCTGGACAGCGCTAACGCTATGGATAGGCGTCCGTCATGGACATTATTGACGACGGCGAGGATGAGGACGAGGAAATGGCTGATGTCCCCGAGCCCGAGTCTGCCAAGAAGTCCAAGAAGGAGAAGAAAGAAAAGAAGGACAAGAAAGAGAAGAAGGAGAAGAAGCGCAAGCGAGATGAGGAGGAAGCTCCCGCTGCTAAGGAGGTCGACGGCGAGAAGAAAAAGAAGAAGAAGAGAAAGTCCAAGGCCGCGGATGACGAGTAGAGCTCCTCCGATCACTTCACAGCCTGTGGGTTTGCGATCACCTCAGCAGGGAACCAGCATCCCATCACGAGGCAGCCGAACGTTTTGGAGACGAGGACAATGGGAGATGATATCGGGGGAGAATCTTCAGTCATGATAGACGTTGCACCAGGGGGCCCAGACTCGACATCTCAGCCAGGATCTCCCGCCACGCAAGCATCTCACCATGATGCAGAACCCAGCAAGGAGTTTGGTGATGAAGCCTGGCTTCAGCGCCCACTCCCGCCGGACTTGTACAACGCGACCGCCCCAATACCTACTGGGCAGGAGACGCGGCGGGCGAGTAAGAGGTCAGCCTCCTGTGCAATTGCTTGAGGAGTTTGTAGGATCTGGCTTATGGCTTTGGGCGTTATATGGGCATTTGGCTTGATGTAAACCTGTTTTTCACTACGAGGGAGAACTCATACCCTTTGTTTACAAAAACACGCAATTCACTGAAGCTGTTTGATCTACTTGTGACTGTCTTTTTGAAGCGTACGATACTGAGTCTGACCGGTGGTGAGCGCTCGGTGAGTCTGGATGCCAGGGGTGAGGCCCCACCAGGGCAAGCAAGGCTCTGGCGAGATGAAATTTTCGCGACTCAGCACAACAAGATTAGGCGAGGCTGCGAAATTGATAAGAAATTCAGCGCGATAGCGAGCATGAGTTGAAAGTAACTGCGCTTGCAGCTATCTCCCACATGAGTTGTCGCGAAATATCAAGCATCCTGACACCTGTGACACCATTGGGCTGGTCGCGTCAAAGGCTGATGGCCTCCTGATTGTCATCTTTGTAGAGTACGCATGTCACAGAGCAAATGTTACACAGCACATGGGGAAATCATCAGTGTTGTCGTTCAATCAAGCATGCATTATCTCAGAAACCGGATGTGCACTATGCTACAGCCTTCAACGCCCTTTTTTGGCACCCAATCCGTTCCGTCATCAATCCCAATCAAGTCCCTTGGTCATGCATTTATTGCTTGTCGAAGACGTAGGTCAGGTGGCAACGGCCGCAGTACTGACGGTCCTGCATGGCAGCCATGAAGACACCAGCGCCGCACTGTCGCAGATGTCAGTTCTCGTGTTGCTGCGTCGGAAGCATCGGGGAAACTCACAGTGTCCGAGGGGCACTCGCGGCGAAGTCGCTCGATCTTGCCATCAGAGTCGACCTTGTAGTACTTGAGCACAGCCAGCTTGGTCTTCTTGCGCTTGTGCTTGATCTTCTTGGGGGTGGTGTAGACCTTCTTCTTGCGCTTCTTGGCACCACCACGCAGGCGGAGCACGAGGTGGAGGGTGCTCTCCTTCTGGATGTTGTAGTCGCCCAGGGTGCGGCCATCCTCGAGCTGCTTGCCAGCAAAGATGAGTCGCTGCTGGTCCGGGGGAATGCCCTCCTTGTCCTGGATCTTGGACTTGACGTTGTCGATGGTGTCGGAAGACTCCACCTCAAGGGTGATCGTCTTCCCCGTGAGGGTCTTGACGAAAATCTGCATCTTGCCTAGCTGAGACTGTTAGAATTCAGATCGCCGTGCGAAAAGTTGATGCGAGCGCGGAGAGGTTCTTTCGCGATCCTCGGAGTCCGGTGTTGGAACGGCGAGTTTCGCGGGAAAAGAAGCAGGGTGTAATTTTCTCATGTGAGAGGCAATGAAGCCCTCATCATGGAAAGGGGTGTTTGCAACATCTTTCAGACATACCTCGACAATAATGCTATTGCCTTCCTAAGCAATCCTCAGATGTGTGCGGTTGGGTTGAAGAAGATCGGATCTTTTGGTGGAGGCGGGCGCCCGCTGAGAAATCCATCGACGGGTTGGAGTGGGGTCACATGACCTAGGTTTTTCATGCCCTTGCCCCTCGGGGCGAAATTGTGTGCGTCTGTGGAAAGCGGGTCTGCTGGCGCCAATTCTCTTTGCCCTAGCCTCTCACGCGCTGCACACCACACCACACAGCCAGAAAGTGGGAACTCTCGTGCAAGCCCTCCAACGCCTTTTGATAACGCACATTTCAAGTGAGTTTCTCCTCCTTCTTCTTTTCTCCTTCTTTCCTCGCGTGGACCTGAGTATTAACCCCCAGCAGCAACCGTCAAAATGGTCAAGAAGAGAAAGAACAAGTACGACCTCCTCCCTCTCCATTCCGTCCGTCGCAATGCCATCGCCCGCATGTCGTCTGTCGATCTCGCACCCGCTGCCGCCGATGCTTCTCGACGAGAATCTCGAGCACGCCCGCGACGATGTCGACGACGATTGACAGCTTTGGCATCTTTCGACGACCTCCAACGCATTGAGCACCAGTGCTAACCATCTTCCAGCGGCCGAAACAAGAAGGGCCGCGGCCACGTCAAGCCCATCCGATGCAGCAACTGCTCGCGATGCACCCCCAAGGACAAGGCCATCAAGCGGTTCACCATCCGCAACATGGTTGAGTCTGCTGCCATTCGTACGTTCCGAGACTCTTTTCGAACCTGTTTGACCATCCGCTGACAACTTTCCCTCGCAGGTGACATCTCGGATGCCTCCGTCTTCGCGGAGTACACCGTACCCAAGATGTACCTGAAGCTGCAGTACTGCGTCTCTTGCGCCATCCACGGCAAGATTGTCCGGTACGTTGTCCTTCCTGGAAGTGTGACAACTGCGCCTTGGTTGCGTATGTGCTTCAGATGAGCCTTGGTCGTACTTTTGGAACACTTCCCCCTCCCCCTGCCTCGAGAGCTTGCCCTCTCTTGTGAGGTACGTGCTATGAGCAGTAAAAGACTGACATAATTCACAGTGTCCGATCTCGCGTGGGTCGCCGCAACCGTGCCCCTCCCCCTCGTGTCCGTTACAACAAGGACGGCAAGAAGATCGTCCCTACCGCCCCTAAGGCTTAGATGGGTTGATGCTTGGGATGGAGTCCGGTTATGATAAGCTGCATTCTCAAAAATGGATGGGATGATTACTTGGGATTATGAGTCAAGAGATTCCAAAATTTGATCGGACGACATGATGTCCAAACTTTGACAAGAATTTTTGTCCCGCTCTCGCCTTGCTTTGTGATTGAACCAGGACCTCGCAGCCAAGCATGTCGACCGTTGAATCGCGCATCAATCAAGGACGACGAGTCTCCTGGTTCAATGTCTACCAAGGACCCCGCTCGAAGCCTCCAATATGCCAACTCTGTCACATTCCGCGCTCCAACTTGTCTGTATCCAAAGAAAGTGCCAAACTTGAAATGTCACCGTGGCTGGATGCCGAGCTGGCGCTGCGTTTTGTTGGTGTCCCAAGCTCATAACAGTGTGAAAAGTTCGTCTTTTGCCATGCCTAGCCGATGATTGACTTTCCTTTAACATCTTCAACATGGCTCTCCATATCGTAGATCATAAATAGCGTCGCCTGAAATTATCTTGTTTGCTCTTGTGCCTAAGCCAAGTGCACAATCCAACAGAGCCAGGTGAACTCTTGTCGAATGGACTGAACTATTAGCTACTGACTTTTCATGTGGTATCATTCGATTGCTTGCGAAAGAACTAAGTATCCATCTACCACCACGTTTTCAATCAAGTACCCCTGAATGCGCGTTGACCGAAGCATAACCAGACCCTGAGCATGGCACCGGTGACTGCAAAATGTGCTCCTGTGCAGACACCCGGACACCCGTGCACGATGAGCTTGCCAATTGAGGTCATCCAGGGTTCGTTGCTCTGGTGCTAGAGAAGGACTATCAATAGTTCCATGCATTTTTAAGCCATCAAAGAACTTTCCCCGATCGGATTCCTTCACTTCACCAGATCTATTTTCGTATCAGTCTTGACTGACCAACACCTTAGCGATCATTAGAGGTTGAGCGGCCATGGCAATGTATAGGCTTTTTGAGCTCTCAACTTTCGTCAAGGCGGGAACAATATCTGAGTAGGTCTAGGGTGGCCGAAATTTCACTTGCAAATCTCTGTTAGGTACCTAGTTGAGTTGACTTGTTATGACAAGCGGCAGGATTTTTCTGTAGATACTTTATGGGCTGAGGAGACGAACACAAGAATGTCGTGCGATATTGAGGCGCTTCCCACTAATTTCTCGACTGATCAACGTAAGGGTGTCACAGAACACATGGTGAAGGGAAAGGCCTTCTGAGGACCCACCCCCGGATAGAGAGATGATAGAAAAAGACAGGTCCCAAGTCTAGCACTATGCAAACCCTTGCACCTTCCCCGGTCGCTCTCAGCAAGTTCCGAGGATCTAGAGACGCAAACATGCGTTCACGCGCCGGTACCAATGGCGTCTCATTTAATGTTACGTATGTACTATATTCATTCTGTTTACCATATTTCTCTCACAATTTAACGAACATGATTCCCCGTACGGTCGTGGATTGGATCATGGTGGGATTTTTATGAGAAGCAAGAATGAATGTATAAGTAGACATAGTGATACTTTGATGTCCGTGACTTCAGTTGGTGCGTTTGAGCTTGATTGCAGTGGGAGAGATGTTAGCTGTTGCAATTGTGCAGCTCGTGTTACACCAAGACTCACTCAGGATTCAGACCTAGATATGGCACTTCACTTTAGCTGACCTCTTCAGACCCCGGTCTATTACGTCAAAGACTCCGTAGGAGTACATGGCTCGATTTAGGCACACCACCATGGCTCTCGGGCCTGTCATGGATTGACAACGCACGAAGGCCCTGAACGATATGCTTCATGATACGTAGCCTGGGCCCCGGGATAGCAAAAAAACAGCGGAATGGATAAGGCGAAGACCCTGTCAAACCACTACTAGATCGTTCCGGTGTTTTTTGACCCTCCCGTACGTTGGTTGTCTCATTTGCAGCTGGCAGAGAGGGTCAAAGTGAGTGAGTAGCTGTTCCGAGGACTGAAGCTAAAGTGTAAGTCGAATTGGCAGTCCAAAGCTGGCGCCGCATTAGCTTGTATTTGCTTTCAGAGTCTTCTATGTATAGTTGTTTCATAGTTAAAGACTGACTGGTCAGATATTGATGATGCAGCTTGGGAGTTGCAAGGGCACCGATAACTGCACCCTCATGTGTCATAAACGGAAATATCTGATAGGATCCAGCAATGGGCCTAGACCATTTAAGGTAGCTGCTAACTATTCCAAGCCGCAACTCAAGGCACACTGCATGGACAGGCATAATAGCCCGATGCAACGATGCCATTGTGGACCAATCAAATCTAATTATACATACAGGTCACAGGTCTAGATTCCCGATGTCTTGTACCACGAACACAAATCCATACAGCCAGCCAATGACAACCTCCACTGAGGCTGGCAGACGGCCTCCTTTAGAAATGGGATCTTTACCATCGCCATGGCCGACATCTCACATCAAGCACTCGCGATCGCTATGTCCCCCGACTACGCCACCATGGCCTCTTATAAAAGGACCGGACTTCGACCGCAAGCTCCCTGCTATCTACCTCCACTTCAATCCTTCACTACGTCTTCATACCTCATAACTTAAGGCGGTGCACTCGTTACATCCGCTATGAAAGGGCTCGTTCTCATTCTTGGGCAGGTGTACGCAGACATCGTAGCCACGATGCCCCTCCTCGCCAATCACGATAGCTTCACCGGCACCGACTCTGACGCGGACTGTCTTCTCAGCAGCCCTCTGGCGGTAAAGAAGGCCATGGCTCTAGGAAATCAGGAAGAGCCAATCGCAGCCTTGGCAGCTTTTGAGAGTGAGGATACCAGTGCGGATGCTAAGAAGAAGCTCGTCGAGCTTCCCAAGTCGAGCTTGATCAACGGCGCCCATGCCGCCGAGGGCGCGCTCACCACTCATGGTGCGACCGCGCCGGCCTCTCGCAACTCGGCCAATGTGCTTCATGAGTCCCATGATCCAAGCGGCGCCCATGCCGTCAAGCGTCCGCTTGCTACATATGGTGCTGCTGGGCAGGCCTTTTGTAAGGCGGTCGGCTGGGTGCTGCCTTGTAAGGTCTCTGAGATGCGACTGAACAAAAACCCTCAGGTGGAAGTACCCGTGGACGAGATTAAGCCAGGGGGCCCTTTTCGAGGTAAGACACCTTCAAACTAACTGCTTTCAAGGTTCTCCAGGCTAATGATTCGAGTAGGTATTGTTAGGATCGTCGCCATATTCCCTAACGGAACAAAAGGGTATGGAACCGGGTTTCTCATCGATCACGATGTGGTCGCCACGTCCGGCCACGTCCTCGCCGATGACGATGGCAATGCGCTCAAAGTGTTGCTCTTCGCTGGCACTGGCGGACCTGACGGTACTATGGAGCGTCGCGAGGGAGATTGGGTCGTCGTCCATGGTAACTGGTTTTCCCGAGGCGAACATCGCGATTCGAATGACATCGGGTTTATCCGCCTCTCGGCCGTCAAGCCCTTGGAGTATATGACTACGCCCGTGAGCGATGGGCGCCTCACGGGAACTGTCTATGGATATCCCGGAGATTTTCCTGCTCACGCTCGAGGAAAGCGTCTGTGCAAGAGCACATCTCCTCTCTGGTTCCCGTATGAAGCATCGCGCGTCCTCCAGCACGAGGCTGACACCGAAGTTGGTGAGTGCTGTCCCTCTAGCGACGGGAACGATGATAAAATGCATCATGGGAATGGGGGCTTACTTACACCGCATAGGGAGCTCGGGCGGCCCCATCACCGATGCCAAGGGTAGCGTCATCGCCGTCCATGCCGGCCATCCCAAGTACACCATGATCAACGAGGCTGTACCCATCAATCGAAATGGCAACGATTTCGACATCTTCATTCGTATTGCCAAGTTCCTCGCGCTGTGCCGCAGGGACCGAGCTGGACTGATCACCCCCGCAGACGACGTAATCCTTGAAGACGGCCAACGCATTGCGATTGAGGGAGTCGTCAATGTTCCGAACATTGGTGATGGCGTCGCGTTTGAATGGTGAACCCATTCGGGCATCCCACTTGATGATGGGGACAGCGACTGTATTGCTGCAGGGACAATGGGCGAAAACGGTTGGTTAAAAGGGTCAAGGGATAATGGATAAAAAGCGTCGGAGTAAAATTTGGTAAAGATCTAGATATAAATTACGAATACAGAAACATGTTGTGGTGCTTGACTTCAATTATGGACCAGATTGTCATGTGCCTTGTAATGTTACTCCAATCTGCTGGCGGGTTTAATAGCCAAGGCAATGATGATGATGATCTTATTTGCGTCCTAAGGCTAAGCTAGATAATCTCCTACCAGAGCAAAAGGACGTGCTAAGACCAGATACCAGAATATAGAAGAAGGTTGGTTACCTAGTATAAGAAGTGGCTCTTAGGCTTTTGCCGCATGCGATATCTTGCCGGGCATCACAAACAATTTCCAGATGCCCACGCTGCGACGTATGGTGGGCAGGATAGGCCAAGCCCAAGTGTGAGGAAAATTGGTGCCTTTTCGTGATGTGCAAGCGGAGCGAGTCAACACGACACAAATGGCCTAAATAAACAGGAAGTCTTCCATATACCAAGTCATTTACGTCCATTATCAAGAATAAAAAGTGAATTACAACCTTAACAGCCTATCTCGCATATGTCACGATATCTAAATCACCCCATCAAACTTGACCAACTCAGTCCCATTCTCCGAACAAGCAAAGGCATCGACACAAACCCCCCCTCCACAACAACTCCCCGTCAGACACAAAAACCCGCTCTCGCAATCCCCATCCTCCTCACAGCTTCCCGCAAAGTTGCCGCACTCGGTCCACTCAAACGCCACGCCCATCCCAGCGGCGCTCGTGCCGCAGACGCACCCCGTTCCTGGGATGATGGCTTCCCTGGGATACGCGCACGTGTCGCCCTTGTCTTCTGCGATGTTGCTGTTGGGACAACAGGCCATTTGGGAAGGGTCTTGGACGGTGATATTGTAGGAGCGTGTTGATTCGGGTGCCCAGTTGAGGGTTGTTAGGGCGGGGATGCGGGTTGCGCCGGCGAGGAGGGAGAGGTTCAGGGGGATTTCGCCTGCGTGAAGGCCTAGGCAGATGTCTGCTTCAAAGTTGCGCTGGTTGTTGTACACGTTGATATACTCTTCAAGAGAGCCTAGCCCAGACTCCATGTCCTTGGAGAAAGACTGACGAAGAGCGGCCCAGAGCTCACCATAGGCGATGACAGCAGCGTCCGCCTCCTGTCCCGCTCTCTCATTGAGTCCTCGGTTGGCAAGATCCTCGCGAAGGACCACCGGATCAAGAATGTCCTGGGCTGAAGCTTCAAGCGTGGTGATAACAGTGGACAAGTCTGGACATGACCCTCCAAAGGGGTCTATCGTGATAAAGTCGACGACCTTGTTCTTGACAGCCCACTGGCACCTCATAGATCCCGACTCGGAACCAGGAAACGTGCAGTCAAACTCCCATCGCCCAGTATCCTCTTCAACATCGACATCAGCACAGACAGTGTCGCCGACAAGAAGCTGGGGATACTGCCGGAGAGACCTGTCAACGGGATTGCCGCATTGGTCACGCATGTACAGAACCTGCGTAAACTCCATGTCCTCCATGCGCTTCTGGCGCTTGACAGCAGCGCACTGTGCCCCTGCCAGGCTAGCTATCTGCTCATACATATCCTCAATCCTGATGGATATGCCATACGTGCAGTTACTTGCCGAGAAGTGAATCCCTTGAGCATCAAGAGTCATCGAATACCCATCGGGATCAGCGATGGAAACCCGTCCCCGACGTGAGATGTCAACAAAGTACGTCCCACCCTCTACGTCACGAACCGTGAGGTAGAGCGGCTGGAGTCCCTCGCTCTCAAACTCGACGGACTCGATGAACGGTACAGGAATCGTGATGCCCTCCTCTCGGAGCCTCGAGTTGTACAGTAACGCTCGGCGGGTTGCATCACCCTCGGGATCTCGCGCCAGGGTATGGCAGGTCTCCTGTACGAGGGCCGCGGTACGTGTAACACGTGTAAAGTTGGCAGCTGGGAATTCGGATGCGCCAGTTGCCGTAGCATTAATATTACCGGGAACGGTGCTGTTGAGAGGGCTGCCGGATGTAGCGGCTGTGGGTGTGGCACTTGTGAGAGCCGGGACAGAGACGATGCTCTCTGACGATGTGGTAGCCGCACCAGGCACGACATTGTCACTCTGACTCTGAGTTGGAATGAGTTCAGAGTCTGATGGAAAGGATGGAAAGGGTATGCTCGGGAAAGGGAAGGGGATCCCTGATCCTGATGGACTGATGGTAGGTAGTATAATGCTCTGGGTCAAGCTGATGGTCGGGAGAACGACGCTCGGGTTGTCGCTGAGACTTGGTAGGATTATACTAGAGTTGCCACTAAAAGATGGCACAGGAAGTCTCGGAGTCGTAGGAGGAGTTGGGACGTTTATGCTCGAGTTCCAATCGATAGAAGGAAAGGATATAGTTGGGGTTTCGCCGATAGTCGGCAGACCGACACTCACGGTTGGATTGATGGTTGGAAGGACAATACTCGAGTTCCAGTTGATAGTGGGCAGAGTTATACCAGAGGTGCCACTCGGAGTCGACATGGGTATACTCGACGTCTCGCTGATAGTTGGAAGAGCCACACTCGAGTCCCATCTCGACGTGGACCCATCAGTAGGGTGTGTTACACTCTCCGTCCCACTCCAGGGAACCACAACCGTTGAATTCCCAGGAAGTGGCCACGGTAGCGAGCCGCTGCTAGTGCTCCTTGTGTTGCTGGTGCTCTGAGAAGGCCGAGTCGGCCGGCCGGACCGCGTCATCTCGGGATTGCTGAGATCTGACGTGACACCCGGTGTAGTCTGGGTCCGGTTCCAAGATCCTGTGGATGGCACGGTAGCCCAGGTCCCAGTCTGCATCCGCGATGGTGATATTGGTGCTGTTCCTGGAATTGGTGTTGCAGTTTCGTAGTCAGTGCTATTCCACGAATCTTTGGTGCTTGTACTTGTCTCCTGGGACGTCTCGGTGGTCGAGTCATCGGCATTATTCGGCAAAACCGTCTGAGTCTCATCTTCTGTCGCCTCTCCAGAGGACGTCAACGCAGATCGAGTCTCGCCCTCGGTTCCCGTCGTTGTCGACTTTGGTCCACCGCTTGTCGTCATCCGAGCCGAACCCGTAGGCCGCCCCTGACCAGGCCCTCCCCTTCCAGAGTCCGATGTCTCTGAAGCACTCTCTTCCCCTGTCTGAGAAGCTGAGGCCGTAGTGAATACACTGCCGCTCGTTGTTCCCCTGGACGAATTGGTCGACGCCATAAAAGGACTCGCATCCGTCACGATACACTCGCACTACAAACATCAGCACCTTCGCCCAGCCTGACAGAAAGAACACTCACATATGAAGATATCCGCGTCTGGTTATAGCTCACATACTGCGCAGGAGTGCTGTACCCAATCCCACAGTGAACTCCATCCAGGACACTGGAGCAGAACTCGCCGCCATCTGCTGTTAGGGACGTGTACAGAGTATCATGGGGACAGTTGGTCGTTGCATTCCAGTTGGCTGGAAAGGCATACGCCAGGTGAGGCAGGACGATAGGGAGCAGCCTCCACATGATGGGTGAGAAACGAGCGTGTAAGGGATGGTGTTGAGTGAAGAAGTGTTCCTGGTCCCAGACTGCTGCGAGGTTACTTATAGGGGGTAACCATCACGAGCGTCTCTAACCTCGCAAGGAGACGGCAAGCCGAGGCCGCCCATCTTCCCTCACCTCCTGCTTCCATGCTCTGAGGTTCGAGACTTGAGCTGAAGGACCTTGCAGACAATCTGCCGAGACACCACGCTGTGACGCGACCAAGGTCCATCTCGGCACTTCTGGCGGCCTCTCCCCAGATTGGCCAGCTGTCAACCCCATCCTCTGCGTGCCACTGCGTGTGCGCCTGCTAGATCGACGGCTCACCGCAGAACAAACGGGTATCCGCGTCGTGACCACGAGGGACCGAGGTCGCTTGGGATCTGGACGAAGCCTGAAGGCGAGTGGCTTGGGTCCTTAATGTTCCAAGTTGATCGAGTCGTCAAAGTGAGGAGGTGGGGAGACGGTGATACAAAGACCGGTTCCTGGATCGTGGGACGCGAGTGTAACACAAGCTGCTGGCGAGCCGAGTCCAAGTCCAAGCTAGCAGGGCCGTTTAAAAGTGTTCGGCCGACCTGGAACAATGCTCAAATACGAGGTGGCAGGATCAAGAAGTTGAAAAGAACCAACGTACCAGACATGGTGAACCCGTCCACCTGTCTCCAACATAAATTATCATCAATACAATCATGAGTCTATCCTCCATCCCGTAGTCGTTACCCATCATGTCCGCAAGCAGGCTCAACCAAATCATCATGTACACAGCCAATAATTCATCACGCTCCATCATTCCTCATCTCTTCACCTGAACGGCAACGCCGTAGTATTAGCACCTGCTTGAATTCGTTGCGGCTGCTGCGCTTGCGGTCTCACGATGAAGTCCTTGTTCTCAATCGTCACACTCTTGGTCATATGATTGACCTTGTACACTCCCACCAGCCGCGCCGCTAGCTCAAACATGTTGTTGCGCAGCGAAATGACAATGAACTGGGCGTTCTTGGTACGCTCCTTGATATAGTTGGCGACGATCGAGACCTGGACTGTGTTAGCAGCTGTCAAAGCACAAGATAGCAGGGACTGGATGTGGCATCCCCAGACGAAGTGAATCGCCGTAGGCCGAACCGCAGCCGAATGTCTCGGGATAGGGTGGTACTCACGTTTCTGAAATCCAACGCAGCATCGATCTCGTCCATGACATACAGAGGAGTCGGCTTGTAATGGTGCAAGGCAAACACCAGCGCCAAACTGCTCAGTGTCTTCTCACCACCTGAAAGGTTGCTGATGTTCTTCCAGCTCTTCTTCGGAGGCATCACACTAAACAAGATGCCTTCGCTGAAAGGATCCAAGCTGTCGACGAGCTCCAGTTCAGCGTTTCCTCCCATGGTAATCATCTGATACATCTCCTTCAACCGGAGGGAAATGGCACTGAAACCTTCCATGAAGCCTTCCAGCCGAAGACGCCGCAGGTCGTCGCACCGCTTCTTGGCCGCATCCCTCTGTGCAATGGCGGACTGGAGATCCGAAGACCGAGCTGCGTGCTCTTCCACTCGTCTTCGGTATTCGGACAGGACGCCGAGGTCGACATTGACATTCTGTGTCTTTTCCTCCAGAGCTGCGATCTCTCCCTTGAGTGTGTCCTCCCGCATATCGGCAAGCTCGTCTGGAGTGTACCGGGGAAGCTCGCTGGGCTGACCGCTTGGCTCATCTTCTTCGTCCTCCTCCTCATCTTCCTGCTCCTCTTCGTTTTCTTGAGGAGCATCTGTCATGTCGACATCTTCCTCGGGAGCATCATCCATGTCCATGTCCATGTCCACGTCCCCATCCTCATCGTCGCTCGATCGTGGCTTGCTCTGTTTTTGGGACTTGGGCTTGCTACCACCGGAGCCACCAGTGAGGTCGTCAATGTTCTGAAGGACAAGCTTGGAATGCTTGTCTTCCCAGTGACGGAGTCGTCTCTGGTTCTCGAGAAGGGCTTTCTGGTTTTCTTCAAGCTTGTTGCGCATCTCAATTTCGATCGCTCTGGTCTCGTTGAGTTCAGCTGCCTTCTCGTCTACCTCCGCCTTGAGATCCTTGAGCTCCTTCTTCTTGGCGGCCAAGCCCTCTTCGGCCTCATCGACCTGGCTTTGGAGCTCTTCGGCTCTCTCGCCTTGGTTGTTGATGTCGTCCTCAAGCTTATTCAGGTCTCGAGCAGCCGCCTCGAGCTCCTTTGTAGCCTTGGCATGGTCTTTTTCGAGCTTGACCTTTTGCTTCTCAGCCTTGACCTTGCGAACCTCGGCGTTGGAGATTTCCTCATTGTTTGAGGAGATTTCTTCCTTGATGGCGTCGACCTTGGCTCGCTGGGCACGAAGCTTCTCACCACCCACTTCCATAATCTTGTCTTGCAGAGCCTTGATCTCCTCTTCCACGCTGGAGGTCTCATCGTGAAGCTTCTCAACTTCCTTGTTGAGCTTGGTGATCTCCTTCTGCAAGGCCGCGATGCGGCTGTTATCAGTGGCAGAGGGCTGATGCTCCTTGCTAACTTCCTTGATGCGTCGCTGAAGATCTGCGACATTCCTCTCGGCGCTCTCAATTTCCAGGCCAATCTTTTGCATCTTGGTGTCGAGTCGGGGGATTTGGTCGTTCAGCTCCCGAAGACGAGTCTCGCATTCTCGCTGGTACTCCTGGAATTCCTGGAACTTGGCTTCCCATCCATCGCGGTCACTCTCAAGCTTGGCCACCTGCTCATTGCTGATGTCGGAACTGAGTTTGGATGACATGAGACCCCTCTTGACAGTAGTACCTCCACCGGACATGGTACCAGACTTGTCGATGAGTTCTCCATCGAGAGTGACAACTCGCCACCGCTTGGCGCCATAGGCGATTCTGTTGGCCTGGGCAAGATCGTTGGCGACAAGAGTGTCTTGCATGGCATGGTAGAACGCTGGCCGGAACTTGTCTTCCTTAGCCTTGACGAGGTCAAACAGTCGAGGGGCATTCTCAGGAGTTTGAATGGGAGACATGTCCCGAACCCTTAACTTGTCCAAGCAGATAAAGTTTCCACGTCCGACATTGTTCTTTCGTAGATATTCGATGCACTGCTGACCAGACTCAACCGTCTCAGTCACAAAGTTGTCGAGAGCACCGACTGCGGTCGAGATGGCTACATCGTACTTTTGATCAATAGCACCGAGGTTGCCCAGTCGCCCGTGAAAGCCATCAATACGGCCTGACTCCTTCATGCGCGTGAGCGCACCAAGAACATGGCCTCGGGCCTGGGTGTTAGACAGGCTTGAGCGGGCCTCATCAGCCTTCTGGCGCGCGTTTGAGATCTTTGAGCGAATCTTGGGCTCTTGCTGTGAAAGAAGCTCCAGCTCAGACTCCATCTTGGCAGCCTCTTTCTGAAGCTCAGCCCTTTCTGCTTGGCAAGACTTCAGCTCTTCCCGCTTGGAGGACTTGCCCTCCTCAATCGATGCGATCTTGGCCTGGAGCTCTTCCAAAGCCACAGCACCAGCGTTGGCCTTTTCTTGAAGAATGTTCAGTTCACTCTCCGCGACCGCGATTGCTGACTGCTTTTGGTTGATCTTCTCCGTCCATGGTTCCAGAGACTTTTGCTTCGCGGCGATTTGGTCAGAGAATGCCTGAGTCTTGCCCTTCAGGTTCTCACGGATCTCAGCAAGTTCGGCTTCGGCGGTTTGGACTTGCTCCTCAAGCTCGGCAATCTCCTGCGTTCGAGTTTCGATCTCTTCTCCGCACTGCTCGATGGTCTCGTCGGCTTCGGCAGAGGTTGTCTCGGCGTTGGTGATGGACTTTTCAAGCTTCTTACGCTTGTCTTCCAAGAACTTCCGCTTCTCATCAAACTTGACGCGCTCCTGCTCAAACTTGGCCATCTCCTTCACCAAAGCCTGTGTCTGCTTCTCCTGGGCCGCAAATTCCTTGGCACCGTCGGCATAATCCTTTTCAAGGCTTTTGATGATCTGCTCGCTACCATGATGCTTCTCAAGCTCGACATCTAGCTGGGCTTGCATCTGGCTGATCGCCTCCTGAGTGACAGCAACATTTTCATTGCATTTATGGAGGAAAAGTTGGTATAGCGCAGACTGCTTCATCGTCAACTCGTTTTCGTCACGAATGTAAGCGATCGCCTTGTCTTTCTTGTCCTCAAGGCTGTTCTTCTCCTTCTCCACGTGCTGAACTCGGCCGCTCTTCTCCATACAGATCTCATTGAGAGTCTCTACCTCAGTGGCAGATTCTTCAATGGGCGCCTTGTACTTGGAGGTTCCGATGATATCTTCGAGGTACTCGAGTAGTCCGTCATCATGTTCGTTTGCAGCCTTGGCCTTCATCTGAGCAATTGACTCGACTTCACCCTGAAGAATCAGGAACCGCTTGTGGTCAAGATCGACGCCTCTGTCCCGCAATAGGGTGGTGACTGTCGTAAAGTTGGATTCTTTTCCGTTGATGTAGTATTTGCTCGAGTTGTTTTTGAAGGCTTTTCGGGAGATGATGAGCTCGGAGTCGGGAATAACCTCATGGCCACCGCCAACCTAAACATGTTAGTGACTAAACAGACTTAAATGATATAGCACACACCTGGTCCATGACTTCCTGGAAATGAACGGCGACCTCGCAGTGATCCAGGTTCGGGTGCTGAGCCGAGTTGTGGATGAGAGCCGAGATCTTGCCCTGTCGCATCTTGCTGGCTCGGAAACCAAACACGAATAGCAGCGAGTCGATAACGTTGGACTTGCCAGAACCGTTGGGTCCCACAACCGAAGAGAAGGACGCATGGAAAGGTCCGACTTCTTGTCTGCCCGCATAACTCTTGAAGTTGTTGAGAATGAGGTGTGTCAGGACAATGCGGGACTTGGGCGTGGTTTCCTCGACAATCGGGATGGTCATGGTTCGTGACTTAAGCACGATGTCCATGGGCCTCTCCATGATGGTGTCCATCGGCTTGATCGGCTTGACGGTAGCCTGGGTGTCGTCGATAGTTGAAGTATTCACACTAGATGTTGTAATATCGGCTAGAGGTTCCACTGTAACCTGCGAAGCGCCCTCCAGCTGTGACGAATCTTCAACCTGTGAAGTGTCTGGGGTTTTGGCTTGTGGTGTCGGAGGAGCAAGGTCGGGAACTGATGACATGGAGCTTCGCGTAGCCGTGCTCTTGCGCTTTCGAGGGGAGGGCTTCTTTGGAGTTTCCTCCTCGGCCTTGATCGTCGAGTCGGCATCAAAGACTTCGCTGGGCTCAAGCGAGGCGTTTGAGGACAAGCTCTTCTTGGGACGGCCGCGTGCTTTGGGAGCTGCGGGAGCCGGCGCTGACGACTTGCGCCCGCTCCGAGTCTGTCGCCGCGGGGTCGGCTTAGCCTCCTCTGGCTCAAAGTCCTCCTCTTCATCTTCAACTCTGGAGCGGTTGGGAATATCGTCCTCATCGTCAGAGTCGATGATTGCGGCGCGCCGTGTCGCGCGTCGGGGTCTTGTCGGGGATGTGGCCGACATTGTGAGGCGGTGTCTTGTCGCGGGGACAAAAATTAAATGTTGTTATTTGTTGTTTCGGGTTGTTCAATGAAAAGAAAGCTGCAGCAGCCGATATGTCGGATCCTGCCGCGCAAAAGGCCAGGATATCAGCTCTGAGGGTATCGTGTCGAGGGGACGTTGGAGATGTCGGTAAAGTGGTTGCGCCCCGCTGCATTTGTTTAGAAATCTCCTAATCGGTGCCGGGTTTGTAAACAATACACCGCGGGGTGTTCCAGGGTCGAAGGTCACGTGATGGCGCGACAGCTCTACTTTCTTTGTATGGACCATTTCGCGATAGCTAGCTCCAGCTCCAGCTCCAGCTATCAAAACATTGCTTGCGCTTCTCGGCATCTTCTCAAATTTCTACATCGCTAGCTGATTTGTCACAATGTTCGACTACGCGAATATCCACCACGTTTTTCCAGCTGGGCTGCCAAACCCCTACGATCGCAAGGCCCAGCAGGAGATTGAGACCTGTCGCAAAAGCTTCGATGGTGCTCTCTTCATCGATCGTGTCTTGAGAGCTGTGGGAATCTCCAAGGGTGAGTTCTCTCTGCCACTTGTCTGTAGGAATAGGCGCTAACATGTTCATTTGCAGCCAAAATCTATCCTCCCAAAACCGACAATGCCTTGAAGCAGTTGCATCAGCAAATCTGCGAAGCGAGCATGTCCACACATCACAAATTCTCCATCTTTTACTACATCCTTCTCGATTTCGACCAAGTTTCGGACCCCGAAGTTGTATCGGAGGCCTTTGTCGATGCCTCCGGAATGCCCAAGAAGTACCAGATCTTTATGAAGGGTCTGTGGTATCTCGACAAGCAGGAGTTCTCTGTAGGCCACATCGGCTTCTGATAGTGACCCATTAAACTGACTGTTTTCTAGCGAGCGCTCGAATATATCTCCCATCCCTCCCTCATTCCCGACTTTGCCGACGACATCATCACTGTCCTTGTCCGCCACGCTCCTGACAACGACTACAGCATTGCGCTCTCCTACTTTTACGCTGTCCAACCTATCCTCAAGAGCTCGGCCGCTCTCGAGCTCCTCTTCGACGCCATGGCGCACACCAACGTCTCCGAAGCCCTCTTCTACTCTCGAACCCACCCTCTTCATACCCGCGAGCTACTATTCCGACAATTAGTGGCCGCTGTCCTCGACGGTCGATCCGAAGACTTCTCAGAGCGCGCCTCTGAGCTCGCCTTTTTACCCTTTGAGCCCGTAGAGGAGGGTTGGTTCGAAGAGTACCTGCTCAATGGCAATGGGAAGAACCACAAGAAGGCCAAGGACACACTTCTCATCCGAAAGATTGCCTGTGATCAATTCTCCGAAGTGTCAAAGATCCGGCATGGGGGACATTGGGCTGGGGTCCTGGAAGGAATTAAGGGAGGTATCAGTGGGCACGCAGAATAAGGGCACCCAAGTTGTGTTAGGAACTTGATAGATGGTTGTTCATAGCGTCGGCGTTGATTTGGTTGACAGTATCACCCTCGTGGCCAAATACTAGCTGTTTTACGGGATCGAGAGAATTGATCACTTGTATGCCTCTCGTCACTCGTCACTCGTATTCCCAATCCGTGAAGCTTGTATGATTCCAGTAGCTAGCCTTGAGGAGCAACTGGTCTGGGACAATGTGTTTTGATTGCCCTTGTATTTACAGTGGCCTCTGATAACTTCCCTTGAGATTCATTCTAGGTGTCCTTGACTACAGTGCCCTCAAATCCACCCTCTTCCTCGTCATCCGATCTCCTATCCAACTTCTGTTTCTCAAACTCTCCCGAAAGGTCTCTTACCATTCCAATTGTCTTCCAGGCCACACGTTAGCGCACGCGCAACTCTGCAAGGCGTCAGCCCGTAATGTTAACACAGTCCGAGTGTATTAAGGGATATCAAATACTATTCGCGCCTCTTTGCTTTCAACAAACATCAAGCGTAGGTTGTGATGTAGATAGACTGATACCGGTCGGTGGGTTACCGGCTCCGGTTTCGGCCCCGACCACGATAATACCGAAATAGGAACTTAGGAGCCAGCGAGCTACCCAAGCCTCCAATGGTACTCCAAAAAGCGAAAATGCGATTCCAGTAGCGTTTATCATTACGGTATATCTATTATTCAGCTACTCAAGAGAGTACTTGTCCCAAACTGGAATTACCATCGTATCTGGTGGCTGGAACCTCTGGGCGGTTCCAGTCGGATAACAATGGCCCTTCGGATCTCAGATCTACTCCCCGCAAAGTCGGCTTGGTTTCACCATCCACCCTCTGAGGTTCTTTCATATCGCATCAACTACCATTGAGAAATTCTTATCAACAGCATCATGGCTCGAACACCAGTCTCTACCAAAAAGGCCCCGGCCACGCCGGCCAACCTCATGAACCAGGCCATCATCGCCAACGGTCTCGTCTTCACCTCGGGCGCTCTGGCTATGGACCCTCAGACTGGCAAGGTCATTGATGGCGACATTGAGGCGCACACGGTATATTTTATAATCCACTTATCGTGAGCAGTTTGGACTGAGACTTTACAGCACCAAATTATCCGCAACCTCGGCGCGATTTTGGAAGAAGCCGGGTCTAGCATCAACGACGTTGTCGAGGTCAACATCTTCCTCTCGGACCTCAAGTTCTACGGCAAGATGAACGAGGTCTATCAGCAATACTGGGGCGACGTCAAGCCCGCGCGGACGTAAGTGTAATCACTAACCATATTACATGTAAATTGCTAACTTTTGTAGATGCGTGGCGGTCAAGACTCTTCCCCTCAACGCAGACATTGAGATCAAGTGTGTCGGAGTCGTCACAAAGCCCAAGTCCAAGCTATAGACATTCATCATCATGAATCATTTCTCAGACTAAAACTAAAGACGTTACTTTCTATCAAAAATGCTCTCATAATCTCATAAATCTACATTAAAAAGAAAGCAGTAAACCAATGCAAACAGCGCTTTAACAACTCCATGGCTATGCAAAAACTCCTTCTCATCAAGGCATCTCTATCGGTGCCGGCTTGCGCACAGTTGCACCCAGCTCTTGTGGGATGTAATGAGGGTATGCCTGGCTCGGAAACGCCAGCTTGATCGAGTCACTCCTGGACCAGCGTGTGTGTGTGCATGTGGATGACAGGCTGATGGCATCTGCTTCCCCTGACTCCCGTCGTCTTCGGCACCTTAAAAACCACCACCCAAAGATTCCGATGCCTGTTAGCACCGACAACACAGCCCCTGCTGCGATGCCGGCTATCGCAGATCCTGATAAGCCTAGTTCTTGTTTGTCCACTGACCTTGGCGTCGAGGATGGCGATGCTGTGTCTTCAGCGACTTCACTGACCTGACCCTCATCCGGCTCCGCAAGAACCGAAGTCACCGGAGGCGTTGTGCAAAGATTTTGACTGTCCACGGCCTTATTATTTGTATCCAAAGCCACGAGGTCCTGGTCCGAGGTCGGATTTGCCTTCCACAACGTAAAAGTCGCAGCATCTTCGTTGGTCGCGAGATATGCGGCCGTTAGGAAATATCGACCCAGTGACGGGAGGCCGCTGTTCATCCTGTCGATTCTGATGACTGGCTGGGAGTCGTTACGGTAGATCTCCCCATCTTAGTTGATCCTTCGTTCTGTCACCATGAACTGGTCGTTGGGAACGGTGCTGTCCAGGCCCGTGTTCAACCTCACAGTGATGTCTCCTTTGAAGCTGATGTTATTGTTAGCCAGGTCCAATTCTCAGTGGGTTCGGGCTTGCTTACATTGGTTTCTCGGGGTCAAGCAGGATATTCCAGTAGTCGACCCCTTGCTCTCGACTCCGATCCATCTCCTTATTATCGATGGCCGCCAGCAAATTGTCAAACCACGGATCTCCTCCAAGCTTCATAAAGTTGGGGTTATGGGGATATATACACGCGTCCAGCGTCGACCCATCATGGTCGCTTGGAAAGATCGATTGGCTGGTACCATTTGGGAAATTTAGGACGAGGTCGGATATGGAAACCATCATCTTGCTCAGGCAATCAACCCTTCCCAGTGTGTACTCAATTTGATGACCATCGCCGTAAGTTTTTGCCCTATCATATCCTCCCAGCACAAAAGAACCCGGAGTGTCACCCTTGGAGTTGGCAGAATCTGTGCCCCAGTAATAACCGACTGACTTCGACGCGATTCGACCCGCGTTGCGTAGGGAACTCAAGAGTGTAGAGTCCGGTCCCATCCCAAGGATGTGCTGGGGTGACCATCCCAATAACTCCCAACCATTGGGGTCGACGGGTTGCGCCATGGGAAAGTCCTTCAGAGTGAAAGCGTCGCCGAGTCGTAGGGTGCTCGTGAACATGTTGTACGTGTTACTCGCCCAGTTCTCCGAGACAGGTAGGTAGTCTTTCTTCAGGGTACCATCAATGGTCCAGTTCTTTGGCTCATAAAGTCCCCCTCGCCAAGTATTACATTCCGCGCGTGTGAATGTGTTGGCCTGGCCACACTTTGGTCCGTAAACAAAAGTGTTGTTGTTGTTCCTGTTCACTGGAGTTAGTCACATTGGCTTAGGCATACCATCATGCCATGGACTCACCATCGAGGTATGAAAGCAAGCTTCTGTGCAGGCTCTCCTACCGAGATGGCGACGCCACGCCGCACATAACCAGAGTGTAGAGTAACATTCTCCATAGGCAGGGCCAAAGGGCTGGGTATACAATTGTCGGCCGCCGATGAGAAACCGGCAAGGAAAAATAATATCGTCCAGAGTCTCATTGCGATGAGTGGTATAAGTGATGAAGCCATGGCGTCTCTCCAGGAGGCCAGGCTATAACGACGGTATATAGAAGAAACGAAAGTAATGCCAAAAGAAAAGAAAAGGGACAAAAGGAGACAGGACTTTTAGAAGACTTTGGCTAATACCAAAGTGAGAGATGCAGACAAGGACAACCTCACACAGAAACAGAAGAGAATCGAGGGTAAAGAGATCCAACACCTCGAGTATAACTATGTCAACGGCTTCAGGCAAGCCCTACGCACGACCAACAACCAACAGATCCTACAACTGGAGTCTGCAGATCAGAGCGCGAATAACACCTCACCATGCGAGCGAAGTGGACTGTTTCCTAAGGCTGAAGGATTCATGTTCCCATTCCCAGGGTCCTTTACGACAATAATAGCAGGTTATTGGCGCTTGCTTCCATGCTGACAGGGCAGAACCAACAGCGAGTTTGAGATCTGGCGGTGATGTTTCCTAAGATGAGAAAGGCCAGCAAGGGTTCAACTTAACAACGAGATTAACAACCCCTGGTGATTCGTTTATTTACGCAATAAACATGTTTATTTCCATGGTTACTTCCACAATTCGTTGTTCCTACCATCGCGCGTGTTAGTCTGCCTCGCCAAGGTCCGATACCAATCGGCCCCGATCTTCGGCGTTTCACCAAGCGCCCAAACCAGTGGACCCTGCCAACGTCATGCTTTACACGCGTCGAAATCTAGAAACATACCCATTTCCGTACAGATGCTTAGTATCAATCCGGTAGTATTCCGCGCCCGTGGTAACGTTTATAAACGATCGAGCCCGACAGTCTGGTCAGGGCGGCTAATGTGGCACGACAGAGATGCCACGATATGCGACGTTTCGGGCTGCTATCTGCATAGGGCTAGCGTTGAAAAGGTATAGGGCTGATCTGTGAATATTCTTGGGGGCGGGTCGGCGCTTGTTACAAAATATCTTAACACCGATCTCCCGTTGAAGTGGTTCCGTCTCTTGTCCTTGTTGCCTAAACATTCTGTAATCCGAAAGCAGCTCGATAACAACTTCCCGAACCCTCCTTAACGTGGATTGGACTTTAATTTATTTTGTTGCACCTTTGTTTCCAAGGACGATGCCCTCTGTCTTCGTATTGTCTAGGCTTAACTCTCAATGATAGCTTTGATGAGATCCTATCCCCCGAATGTGCTGTAATGAATCGCTTTCCGTTTGATATTGATATGGAGGCTCTTCTTCAAGGGCGTTTATTTGGCCCCCAACTTGTCAACCTCCGCTGGATCATCAACCTCGGCTGCCTGACATTCGGGAATGCCTGCGTCGAACCTAGCCAGGCGCGAGATGGAACAAAGCTGCATCCTACAGACCACGCCAGGCCTTCTTCCTTGACCGTACAAGCTGAGAATTGGCAGTGTTACGCGTTCATAATATCAGGCTCTGGCTGAAACCGCCTTGCATGGAGCCCATCAACTCAGCCACCTGTCGTAGATGGCCTCAACCCAGAACTCATGGCCTGGCCGAATGAACATTCAGCCACAGTTACACGAATACATTCATGGAGAAATAGAATGGGTGAGAGGAGCAGGGTACTTGGTGGAATGGCAGAATCGCAAGGGCTGTGTTGTGATTCTAACTTGCATGCGATGGATCATTGGCGACGTCCAGCTTCGACGCGTCGGTGCAGCTGCCATTGCAAACCTATGACCTGCGCCCATTTCCTCCTCGAGATCTCTGTCCAGTAGACATCTCCCGGCAGTATGCTCATCTGGGGAGCGGATGAAGGATTCGATGGCGTCACCTGGTACAACAAGAGATTGCTCCTTGGGCAAGATAACCAAGACGACAACGCAGAGAAGTCCCTTGACCGCAATACATATGACGACGATCATGAGGAGTTGGTTGGAGAGACCAACTTTTCACTCCTGCGAGATTTCCTCGGCCAAGCAGTATTCGAGATCAAGATTCCTTGCGGTCGCGTTGACAAAGCCAGGCCAATTAGGCGAGTCGATTGTTTCTACGTTAGGGCGTGTGTTTTCTTCCATATCCGTTCCACCGTCTACGGTTATGTTGGAGAAGAAGTCGAATCCGTAGGTCGAATCTATGGACCCGACTCGCCTCGACTCAGACCGATTGTCCTTTAATCCCACAGCCCTACCGCATGTTTGGGTACAAGCCCCAGCCCGGTGGTCAGCGAGGATGATAGTCGTGCTGCAATCCGCAGCAAACCACAGCGAGTTGTTTGCATGGAGAGGGACATTCTTATCCCAATACTTGGCATTGTTGGAGGAGTTGAAGGGCAAAAAAAGTCTGTCCCGCCTCCAGCCCAAATCGTTGTCGCCAACCATGAAAGTCGTGTTGTAGGACTTGACAACCATGACGACGTCCCCGAGTGTTGTGCGTGGATTGCAGTACACGTACTGCGATAGACAATCCTGGATTTCTAGTTTTTTCCAATGCCTGGCGTTTTGGGCTGCGTATTGAACCTTCTTGGACACCTCACTGGACGTGTTGAAGTAGTCGCTCATGTTGGAAGGCGATCCATACCCAGAGAATTTGTCACCGTCCAAAGGAGGCCATAGAGCTGCCCCTGACCCAAAATACTGCGCGCCATTGACAAAGCCGTCGGAGGCGATGGTAAGATGTCAGTCTGTGCCCATGTACTCGGTTGCAAAGACAGCACTGTTGAAGAAGAGGTGGAGTGGGAAAGAGCTGACAAAGAAGAGGATCCAGCACACAAACTTGACCTTGGAGGTCCAAAAGAGGTTCCTGAGTGAAGGGACACCAATCTTGAGAGCGTGATTGGCTTCGTGTGCCCTATCAACCTCTGTCCCCGTCGGCGAGCTCAGGACCTGCATAAAAAAGTTGGACGAGGCCAGGACGCCTGTGGAGCAGACGTTAAGGAGAAGATGCAGCCATAAGTTGACCGACTTGCTCTGATTGCAGCTGTTCTCAAAGAAGATGAAGTTTGTGTTCATACTTCCTGATTTTGAGACACTCCAGTAGAGAAGGATGGCGCCGAATATGGTGAAGATAAAAACGGCGATGGTGTTGAGGATGGCGGCGAGCCGCCACCCGCTACCGATTTTCTCCCACAACATGTTGGAAGGAATTGGAGAATTAAAATTCTTAGGAGCGGAACCCGAGGCCGTATGTCTGGAAGCGGCTGTGGTGCATACATATAAGCAAGATCTATATATAGTAGAGAGGTGCAGGTCGCTGGGCTGATTGTCGCACAGTCGCACCAGGCTGATGAGGCTCCCACTGAGTACGCAGGAACTGCCGCAGGCGACCGAAGGATCGGCATTGAGCTGAAAACCAAAGAAATGAAAGGACAAGGCGGTTCAGTAAGACCTGCAGCGCGCTAAGCAGTCATCCCGTTCTGTCGAGAGACAACAGGTTGCGCCACCGCAGCCTGATCTGTCTGCACACGGCGAGAAGAACTGAGAACCACATGATGAAAGAGATACTGTATATGAACTTGCTTATAGCACCCTAAGTTCAACTCCGTACTCTCTATACCGTACTGACTAGCCCTCAGACTGATTAAAACCACATCCTCTTCCTTGATGTCGTCTCATCACTTCGCCCATTACTCATTTCCTCAGTAACCTGCCAACCTCAGATTGGCCCGGTTGATCAGGTTAGTTTCAAACATTACCCTAATCTGCACGGATGCTTTTTTATCGATACTGCGAAGCTTATCATCAACCTGGCTTTTTACAGCTCTCTTGCCATCCCAATGTTCCGTCTTGAACCAGCCGTTGACTTCCCTCTTACACCCTTCCAATTGTCTTGTAAAGGTTTTGCTCCATGTTAAGGTAGCCTCCATAATCTGGAAGAGGGCTTCTTGTCTCTTTTTATCATTGGTAGCCTCTTTCCAGACTTCTTGGCGGCGGCAGAGCTCTTCGACGGGGCTCAGATTGTTGTGATTCTTGGCGTTGAGAGGAGCGCCTTGGTCTACCAGAGCCTTTACGACCGCAAGGGTGGATGTGCAGACGGCAACATGAAGCGGTGTAGAGCCTTCAGAGTTTTTGTGCGCCAGAAATCCTGGATCTCTTTGGACAAGGGCTTCCACTGCTTGTGGCAGTGTCTTGACCCAGTGCAGAGGTGTGTTGCCATGTTCGTCGAGCATTTGACCGACTTGCGAGGTGTTTGGTTCGTTCTTGATGTCTAAACTTTTGACCTCTGCCATTATTAAGTCGAAGACTTCGTTAGAAGAGCCACCGACTGCATGATGGAGCGGAGTGCCTCTTCCTCCGCATCTGAGGTTCACTGAAGCGTTGCTCTTGAGTAGGACTGAGACCATGGCAGCTTTTGAACCCTTTATTGCCAGCGTCAAAGGGGTTTCATGATCTTTAGACAAAATGTCCACGGCGCCGCCGATTCTGAGGAGCATTTCCGCAAGCTGGGAGTAACCCAAGGTGGCAATGAGATGAAGTGGATACAGGCCAGAAACGTTCTTGTCAGAGCCTGGCCGCTGCTCCGCACCATATTGGAAGAGCATTTCGAGGATATTGGCACAGTCCTGAATGCTCTGGGCCTGAAAATAGCGGCAGGCATACCATAAAGCGGTTGTTCCACTCGAGCTCATGGCATTGGGCAAGGCAACCCGCCTTGAGGAGCAGCTCGACGTTCTTCGGATTCAGCCGGACCGCGGCTCTGTGGAGAGGTGTAAGGCCGCTTTTCGAAGCAATGTTGGGATCGGCGCCATGATTCAAGAGGAGAGCTAACATGGCAGAGCGGCAGGCGATACTTTGGGGAGTCTGGCCCGAAGGGGCCTGAGCGTTGATGTTGACGCTTGGCTGGTTGAGGAGGAAGTCGACGACATTACGCCGGCCTTGTAAGATTGCAAGATGCAAACATGTACCTTTGTCGGTATTTCTATTGAGGTCTGCCTTGTGCTTGACGAGAACCTTTAAAGACTCGACCTGTCCTGCCAAGGTAGCGTAGTGAATAGTAGTGAGGCCGTCGTTGGATTTGCTATCAATGTCCGCACCGGCAGCATTTTTACAGAGAAACTCGAGCTGCTGGGTGTCTCCACGTTGAACAGCGTCCCGTAACTTTACCTCCCATCGAGGTATTGTTTCGGGGGGCTTGGTCTGGGGACTTGGCGTTGGAGAGGTTTCGGAATGATGGTAGATGTTGAACGTGTTCCCCAAGTGATTGACACCGCCAGTGATGGCATGCGCGGTGTATGTGCTTTGGTGTCTGAGGGCGTCATCCATACTGAAGAAGGCAGTAGATTCCATGTCTCGACAAACTCTTGGCTGGATTGGGAACCTGGCGCGATTATGCTGCATTCCTCAAAGGACAATTAAGACTACGACGCTGATAGCAAAAACAGAGACATCGACATAGTTCTGACTGCATATCAATGCGCAGATATATCTCTGGATCATGGGTGAGGATGGCGAGGCATAATATGCACTGCCCTGTTGTAATTGTGTCGCCACTGCCAAGAGAGCGATCTTTGTGTCTTATTGGTGATGGTCTTGGAGATGGGTGTGTAAGCTGGAAATGTTGTTTTGCGGCAAAGATATGCAAGAACCAAGTCGTTTCAGAATTGCCGATTGGAGGCATCATTTGCCACCAGTATCGCGTCCTCATCTGAACGATATAAGGTGTTGATCGCCATCTGGATAGTGCATCTTGGTTCTAACTTTGGTGGAATATTTAAATCCGATTGTGTTCTATTCTCTTGTAAAGTACTATCTTTCCGGAATTGCGCCCGCAGCAACATGGAGGTAGCCGGCCTTGCTCTTAGCCTGGTCTCGACGACTTCGGTCATCATCGAAGGGCTTGGCTACATCCGCCTCGCGAGGTCCTTCCCATCCGACTATAGCAGGTACCAACTCAAGATCGACCTCCTCCGCCTTCGCATCGCTCGCTGGCAGACTGCGATTGAAGATGCTGTGGATGACCTCACTGAGCACGAACGCTCAGTTGCAATGAGGACCCTCGAGGACATGGCCTATCTCCTGAAGCGTTCCGAGAAGCTTGGATTGAGACATGCGCAGGGAATGACCCATGGCGGGGAAAAAGGTGCGGTTCAAGCATGGCAGGAGGATGATCTTGAACCTGAATCGAGAAGAGCGCACGCCATTCTCCGCGAGGTCATCAACAACCGTTCTGTAACTCTGATGCCCAAGGAGAAACCCAATATGGCCAGACGCATGTTCTGGGCCATCAACGACAAACCCCAATTTGAGAAATTGATCCAGGAACTGGAGTTCCATACGATCAACCTGGAACAAATGATCTCCGATGAAGGCAGAGCGCTACGAGCTGCCTGCTTGACCCAGGCTAGGAGCATCAAGTCTAAGGATACGCAGGACTGCCAAAGCCTAAACCTCCTCATGGATGTTAATCAGGTGGATGGACAACCAACAGACTCCATCTTTGCGGAGATTGGGAAATCATTGGCTATGGCGGGAAGTCATAGCTTCTCTACGGGGATAATCAGGGCGCAGTCTAATGTGATGATGGGGAATCGCTTCGAAACTGGATTCCGTGGAGGCGTGCCCCGAGGGATACGTGGGCATAACTACAACACTAACGTTATTGAGGGTTCTGCGAGTGTAAGCATGGGAGATTGGTTCAGGGGAGAGGCCAAGTAAGGTGTGGGATCACGGGGTGGAGTTTCTCGAGGATCAGAGCATATCATCTTTGATACACATTCCCCACTGTCACTTGGATTTATGTGCGATCAATTAGGAAATGAATTAAAGCTTTCTATAACGCTGCCTGGTGTGCCGACTGTTGAACACTATACTTCCGGTACAACAGCCGATGCTGCTCAAGAAGTAGCAGTGTCGCTGCAGTATGAGGTCCCAATCGCGCAAAGCTTGGTAGCCAGCCCCGGAATGCCCATCTTAATCCCTCGGACCTCGTTAATTCTGTGACCATTCCTAAAATTGAGCCCGATCCGCCTTGACTCATTACCCGCGTCTTGATCACGTCAATGGGGCTGCACATAGTTGTCGCTATGAGTCCTGCTAGTAGTGACGCGAGCAACTGCGTTGGTATCCCATCTTTCAGGTTCAGATTGTCTACCAATGACTGCTTTATCCCATCGTATGATGCGAGTTGACAACCTGTCATGGTCCCGGCGCGGATGGCGTTGGGGAAGACACCGCGGAGATAGCCCTGAAGGCCATCCGTTCTCGCGACGCGGATGAGGACGTCAAAGACTGAGCGGTAATTCTGCCGTTGAGAGGGAGGAAGGGACTGGTCGTTTTGCATGCGAACATTGGCAATGTCTGCGGGATTACCGACAAGGGCACCACAAGCCCCTGATAGAAAGGCGGCTGGGAGAAGAATGGTCATCGGGACTGGGTTGCTGGCGTGGGATGAGTTCTCCTTGATGGACTCGTAGATGGCGAATCTTGTGGACCCATAAGTTACTGAGTTGGTTAATATCTGTAACCATGGTTTAGAGAGATAATTGACGTTGGCGAAGTAAACCCGCTGATAGCTACTGGAGTTAGCAGTTTCGCCAACTTGTTGTTCGACAGTACTCACTCCGCGGTATAAGCCTGACACTCCCTCATGGCGAAGGATCTGGACTACCGTATCGAGAACCGTCTTGCGTTCTGACAATGGAGTAGCTTGAAGCCTCACTTTGACTAGGTTTAGGTACAATAATTAGCCAATGGCGTGTTGCTTCAGGAGGGTCTGGGATAGTTACCCAAGTCAAGGGGGTGCGAGCACATGACGGCCAGGCATGATGCTGATCCACCAAACCATTTGGGATACTGGACATTCTGCTTGAGTCCCACTTCCAATTGGTTATGAGAGTCTCTAAGCGTGCGAAGAGTTTCGATGGAGACTTGGGCGTCTTGTGCCATGATGGGGTAAGTGTAAGTGGAAGAAGCCGAGTGTACAGCTAGATGGATTATCGGAATGCTTGCCCGCTTTCACAACGGGAAATGGATAGTCTCTACATATACATAGCACTACAGACACTCTTTAGGATACCAAGTCGGCAATTCCATACCCTGTCGGAGCCGTGATATGGCCGGAGCCGATGCGAGGGTGTTGTCGGAGCCGGGGAAGCTATGATATGTCGGGCATGGATTCAACACGCCGTATCAAGATGCCATTGTTGGCGGGATAGTATTCTACTTGCCGACTTCCCTTAAACTGCTAATCTGAGATGGTAGTTGATGTTTATTGGTGCTTGAGGCCATTCGGCTATTACGGAATGACGTTCCGTCGAGATCCCCACACTCTGACGTTGAGTCGGCTATATGTCTTGCACCCCACACTCCCCATCCTTGAACAACAAGGCCACTACAGCTGGTGATTCGGCAATTGGACCTCTTCAAAGAACGATCAAGATGTCGCATTGATTAATAAATGAAGCTTCAAGTTCTGTCTGAGTTGCATCAAATCACCTCATCAATCACCCAAAATGTCCCGATCAGCAAACCAGCTCTGGCGCATCAGCCGCCCTGCCCTCAGACTCTCCCGCACACAACTTGGACGGAAACATGCGTTCTCGACAACGAGCTCAAGACAACTCATGGGAATGGCTGGCTTCACTGACAACCAACTCATGGTCAGAGAGGCCGTGAGCCAAATTTGCTCAGAATTTCCCAATACCTACTGGCAGGAGCGCGACCAGGATGAGAAGGACCCCAAAGAGTTTCACGCCGCGCTTGCAAAGGATGGATGGCTGGGCATTGCGCTCCCCGAGTCTCTGGGAGGCTCTGGACTGGGTATTTCTGAGGCGACTATGATGATGCAGACCATCACCGAGTCTGGGGCTGGTATGGCTGGTGCACAGTCTATCCACGCCAACGTGTATGCGACACAGCCTCTGGCAAAGTTTGGCTCCCAGGAGCAACTGGAGACGACAGTTCCGAATATTGTATCCGGAAAGTGGCGTGTGTGCTTTGGTGTGACGGAGCCCAATGCCGGCCTCGACACTCTTCGGCTGGGCACTACGGCGAAGAAGAACTTGGATGGGTCTTACAGCGTGACGGGGCAAAAGATCTGGATCACCTGCGCACAAGTCGCTTCCAAGATGATCCTTCTTGCTCGAACTACACCACTGGAAGAGGTCAAGAAGCCCAGTGAGGGCCTTTCACTATTCTCCATCGAGTTGGACCGAAACCAACCTGGTCTCGACCTACGAAAGATCAAGAAGATGGGCGGTCGTGCTGTGGATGCAAACGAGGTCTTCTTCGACAACTACCAGATCCCCGCCAACTCACTCATTGGTGAGGAGGGCAAGGGCTTCAAGATGATCCTCCACGGCATGAACGCCGAGCGCTGTCTACTGGCCGGCGAAGCCCTCGGTCTAGGCTACGCAGCCCTCAAAAAGGCCAGCGAGTACGCACGCGAGCGCGTTGTCTTCAAGCGACCTATTGGCATGAACCAAGCGATCGCGCACCCACTAGCCGACGCCTACATGAAGCTCGAGGGCGCCAAGCTGGCGACTTACCACGCGGCGCGGCTGTATGACCAAAGCAAGACGGATTCTTCAGTCAGGCAAGATGAGGTGGGCGTCGCGGCTAATAGCGCCAAGTACATGGCAGCGGAGGCGGCATTTACGGCCTGCGAGAGGGCGGTGTTGACGCATGGAGGCATGGGGTATGCGATGGAGTATGATGTTGAGCGATGGTTCCGCGAGTGTCTTGTGCCGCGGATTGCGCCGGTTAGTAGGGAGATGATTCTCAACTTTGTGAGTGAGAAGGTGCTTCAGCTGCCGCGGAGTTATTAGACAGGCATTAGTTAGGCGTTGGATACGGAGCATCACAATTGCTTTCTTTGTAGCTATCTTGAAGAGAGGACACACATTGAGTTCCATCCCACACTTTGACCTGTGGTTACTCAATACCGTAAATTAGAATGCAACCTCAACGAGGAGTTGGCGTCTACTTGAAGCCCAGGCATCCTGATGGTGTTGAGATACGAAGTGACCGAGGCACTCAGCGTCTCGGTTACTTGACCCCGGGAAAAGCGGGTCCGTGGCGATGTACGGATACACCCCGGATATCACGTCCGAACCCCGGCCTCCAACTCTTTGCAACTCATGACGATATAACAACCACCTCCCCCGGCTACTCTCCCATATAAGCCGAATGACCAACCTCAACTGTCAAGAAACCGACTCTTGCCCGCCAAGCCTCTCGACCCACAATGTCTCCGTCTGCCGATGACGCCCCCAAACGTGCACGCGCAAAGCATGCGTGTCGCGAGTGCAACTCGCGGCGTGTGAGATGCAATGTTACAGAGTCGCATCCTTGCAACAATTGTGCGACTGCGGGGGTTAAATGTGAGGTTTTGCCTTCGAGGCGGGGGAGGTGAGTTTATCTTTAATTGTGAATAGACAGATCTGATAGAGAGTAGATACCCGCGCAAGAATAAGCGCCAGAAGCAGATGGAGCAACAGAGACCAACCACTTTAAGTCCCAGTGTACAAGGCCATGATGGAGGGTTAATATCCCTTCATCGACCGACGTCGTCTGTTCATACAATTGCTTCAAATACTAGTCCGCAACTTGACAGAGAAGCCTCGGATACTAGGATACAAGCACGGAGTCCGTCGCCAACTACAGACTCTGCAGCACCGGGGACACTATTCTTTGGCGAATCCAACTTTCTCACATTGGTCCCTGGAAGGCCCCGTAGAGGAGAACAGCCCGACTCACAAGATGATCAGACTGGGAGCAAACAGAAAGCCCGGCTTCTCTTCCCCATTAACAGCACACCCCAGTCGATGCCCGAGGGCGCATCTCCGGCGAGCATCGATCGTCTAAGTGAAGGCACATCACGGTATCTGCGCGACGAGGGTGCGCTCACGTTGCCGGATCTACAAGCTTGCATCCCAGCCCTGCAGGCTTACTTTACCTGGTTCCATCCCTGCTTTCCCATCCTCGATAGGGCAGACTTTACACGCAAATTGGCAGCGTCAGAGGCATCTATTATCCTCTTACAGTCCATGCTCTTCATTGGCGCGACATATTGTGACAATGCCACCATCACCTCCATGGGCTTCAGCGATAGGTCAGAGGCCAAGTCCCTGTTGTACACACGAGCAAGACTTCTCTTTCACGCTGATTGGGAGAAGGATGAAATCACGCTGATCCAGTCGTTGTTTCTCATGAGCTTCTGGAGGGGCGGGCCGTCTGACGTTAGGGATGTGCGGTATTGGCTGGGGGTGGTCATCGGTGTGGCAGAGTCATATGGCCTTCACAGATCGTAAGTGCTCCTGATATGGGCTTGTGTAAGACATGTGCTGACTGTTACTCAGGGCGCGCTTTACGACTAGGGATCCTCATAGAGCTCGTCTGAGGAGGCGGATCTGGTGGTCTATCTATGTAAACACCCCCTTCACATAGTAGGAACCATCTACTGACCTGGTTAGGTTCGAGAGAGGCAAGCCGCTGCCTCTTTAGGTCTCCCCAGCAGAATAAGAGATGATGACTGCGATATCGAGCCATTGAGCCCAACGGATCTAGAATCCGAAGCTGACAGTCTGGACGGATCACCGTTTGGCTCTTGCAAGTCAGAACATATAACATATGCTATCAAGATGGTCGAGATAGCGCGAATACGTGAGTCTCTAGATAAGAAACAGCCGATGGAGCATCAATACTAACAAATGGACAAGTTGGGCGGGTGATCGATGTGCACTTTGCTCCTGGTCGACAGCCGTCAAGCCCCGAGCAGATACAAGATGTGGACGAGGCACTTGAAGAGTGGAGGGCAAGTCTCCCTGAGGAGATGAACCGGGGAGTCGAGGATGGGACAGCTTCAGTGTGGGCGCATCTATTACACCTCGCATACAAGTAGGTTGTCTTCAACCGTAGTCGTGATACCTGCTGACAGACGTGAAGCCATCTTCGGATTCTCATTTACCGGCACAAGTTTGTGAAACAGGGCCAGAGTGAGAACAACGGCCAGATCGCCGTGACAGCTGCGTCCAAGATCAGCAGGATCGCTGAGGACATGCTTGCACAAGGGACGCTTCGCTACGGGCAGATGCACCTGTAAGTGGAATCTACATTTCACTTAGACGCCGAATTAATGACAGCTATTAGGATCACGAGCCTATTCGCCGCTCTCTGCATCCACGCCATAAGCATCAGAAGAGGTGTAGACGTATCCCGGCGCATAGCAGAGCACCGCGCCCAAATGTGTCTCCTCGGCCTCCAAGAGATCCAGAAATACTGGAAGATCAACAACAACGTGCTGGATCTCTTTCTCCAGTACCTCGACGTGTCCATTGCGCAGCGCCTACATGGCGCAGCTCAGAGCGACGCACCCATCCGCAGCCTAGCTGACCTCGAACCAGCAGAGGACCAGCAAGAACCTGCGCAGACATACGACTTTCCCACACCTCAGACACAAGCCCAGACAAAGGCGTTTGAGGACCAGTACTTTAATCTGCTGTATGGGCCTTGGGAGGGGGATGATGGGATGGCGGATTTGGGGCTGGTGTTGCAGGCTAATGACCCGATGCAGATGGAGAGCCTCAATATCCTCGGCCGTTCGTTGTAGTAACAGGATTCCGATGGCATTGAGTCAAGTCGGCTTCTTCGGTTACTTGGAAACGGCCAAGTAACCGAGACCCCGGCCGGGAGGACCGGCTCCACCTCCGTTCCCCACACATATGGCAGATAAGAATATTAAGTTGCTCTTTTTAATTTTTAGACCCTATAGCCCCTATAAGTTTAACTAAGGTAACCTTAGGGTTAGATTAAAATCTTATAACCTTATAG